>JANHFM010005616.1:17080-28032 GCA_032468115.1 Grayia smithii | reverse complement strand
GTTGAAGCTGAAGTATTCATTGGCTGGTAGGACATTGTAGCAGATGATTTTATGTACTATGCTTAGGTCAGACCGAAGATGGTGAAGTTGTCTAAGCCCAAAATTTCAAGTCTGGTGGCATAAGGTATTTTGTTGTGAGCAGAGGAGAGGAGGACTCTTCTTATGAAATATCTCTGGACTCGTTTGATTGTATTAATGTCTGATATGCAGTACAGATTCCAGACAGATGAGCTGTATTCAAGAATTGGTCTGGCAAAAGTTTTATATGCCCTAGTTTGCAGTTCAATATTACTGGAGAAGAAGCTATGCTAGATTAGGTTAATAACTCTTAATGTTTTTTTAGCAATGCTGTTACAGTGAGCTCTGGCAATTAGATCATTTGAGATGAGTACTCCAAGGTCTTTGACAGAGTGAGGGTCATCTGTTAGGTCGTATCTGTCCAGTTTGTATTTTGTGTTCTGATTTTTTTGCCAATGTGCAAAACAGAGCATTTGTTGGTTGAGATTTGGAGTTGACAATTGTTTGACCATTCTGACACATAGTGAAGGTCTTTTTGTAGAGTAGCAGCATTGTAAGTGGTGTTGAATAGTTTTGCATCATCAGTGAAGAGAACGCAGTTGCTTATAATATGATTGCAAAGGTCATTTATATAAAGTATAAAAAGTGTGGGTCCTAAAATGCTGCCTTGGGGGACACCGCTGTTAACAGGTGCAGGGTTAGATAAGGTATTCCCTATTTTGACTATTTGCTGCCTGTTTGATAGGAATGCAGCTATCCACTTATGAAGGAATTCAGAAATGCCATAAGATTTTAGTTTTAGAAGTAGCTTGTCATGTACCACTGAATCTGAACATGAAGTCTGAAAACAGACTTCACACAACCAATGATATCACCCTTTCTAACTTTATAGCTGTTCCTTGAAGCTGGGAGGTTGAGGCTATCCAAGAGGGGCTGGGGAATCTATATTCTACACACCAATGACTTGTCCTCAGTAGGAAGAGGTCAAGATGCATTTCAATGTGAGTCCTACCTCTTTTGTATATGATGCACATAAACAATGGCCATTGCAACAATGTCTGCCATGTTGCTAGTATTCCCACAGATGCTGCCATCAGCCCTTGTCCTCCTGCAGAGCCAGAACTTCAGGAGGAATATGAAAAATATCAGGAAATACTTCAATACTGTGCCTGCTCTTCTATTATTATTATTATTATTATTATTATTATTATTATTATTATTAACTTTATTCATTAAACATGAAACTCAATCAATTGAACATTCAAAAATGCATCACAAATACTATTGAGTGGTGCTAGTGGTTGATACAGGTTGCCGCAGCATCCTAGGTATCAACCAAGTACCTTCTTAAGATGTACGATGTTCCAAATAGTGCAGTTTTTTGCAGTTCCACTGGTGTTATTGCAGGAAGCTGCAATTTGTTGATGTATCTGATAAAATTCTTGGACATGGTACCAAGTGCCCCGATGACAATGGGTATCACTGTTACATGTTTCTATTATTATTATTATTATTATTATTATTACTACTACTACTATTATAAACTTGTATTCAATTAAACATGAAACTCGGTCAACTGAACATTTAAAAATGTTGTTGTTGTTGTTACTATTATTATTGTTTGTTTCTCATTCCAAGCATGATGATCAGCCTAGAACTTCAGAGTTTCCTGGTTTCTGTGTCAACATCTTCACCACCACACTAAAGTGACTCTCTTTGCTTCTTAAAAAAATCACATCATATAATTGAAAAACTGCCAAAAGGATATTTTTGTTATGTAATGTTTAATAACCTAGAAATTTTATATTCTGACAGTACAGTATAAAAATGCTGAAAAATACATAATAGATAAACCAGATCTATTTTTATTTAGTTTTTCCCCCAAAGAGATTTCGTGAAAGGGATGAACAAGTGTGGAATTATAAAATGCCCAGTTCAAAATCAACCTCTCCAACAATGCAGAGAGAAGAGCATTTTGTCAGTTGTACCTTGCTCTATCTTCTCTGTTGTAAAATAATTTTAAAAAATGAGGGAATCTTTTGTGCATATATCAGCAGTAATGAAATGACTCTCAACAATTCATACTATCTTCCAATACATTACATTAAGATGTTGATAATATAGTATTAATAAAACAACATTAAAATAGGTCTATAAATAAAATATCAGTATCCTAAAAAAACCCAAAATAAAATAAATAGGTAAAATAAATAAGCAGAAGTTAACAATACCAATTCAAATGCTTTTTAAATAGTTCTTTTTTAAAATGTCTGTGAAATGCTGGTGAAGTGGGAGCTGATAATATCTCAATAGAAGAAGAATAGAGCAGACGCTATCCAGAAAAACAACATCCTTTCCTCTTACGAATGTCGGCAACCCACTAGAAGATTCCCCTGAGAGGTTCAGGTGTGATGGATTGAGACAGGTTGGAAAAAATGGCTCTGGTGGCTTTCTTTGAAATGTGGAAGACAGCAATGCCGCAGCAGAAATATAAAAAGTATGTCTGATCTGCTCTTCTTCTCAAATAGGATGCAAATAAAAATGCCCCAGCTGGAAGGAGTTTAGTCAACTACTGGAGATTCTTTTTATCATGAAGAAGCTCAGAGGTTTAGTTGGACAAGGGTCCACGAGAGTGATGGCTAATCTTTTCGTCACCAAGTGCCGAAAGCACACACTCCCATAATGCAATGAGCATGTGACCCTCCGGCCCACCCCACCCGCTTCACATGCTCACATGATCCCCGTGTGTGCGCCCTGCTCCCGTGCATGCGCATGTGACACCCGTGCATGTGTGACCCCATGCATGCGTCTGCAACCCCCATGTCCATGTCCCCCACACATGTGTGCACAATCCCCGCACATGCAACCCATCCCCACACAAGCGCGCACATATCCTGCGTGCATCCCGCCCTCCATGCATCCACGGCAGAGATCCAAACACCAGCTGGCCGGCAGGAGGAGGCGCACATCTGCGGTTGAGCATAGCCGGGGCAAAAGCTTGCATTCCTGCAAAGAGGGCTCTGTGTGCCACCTGTGGTATGCATGCCATAGGTTCTCCATCATGGGTCTATGACATTTCACCATTGCCAACTTGCCACGGCCAACTTGCCACAGCCAACTCACTAGTGCCAACTTGCCACAGCCAACTTGCCGGGGACATTTCACTGCGGGACAACTCGCCACAGCCAACTCGCTGCAAGACAAGAGTTACATTAATATCAAAGAAATAGAATCTTTGATGATTCTATCATCAAAGAAAGGATGCAAAAGGAGGGACAGAATTAAATGTGAATTGCAAAAATTAAAATATTTTTTCATTTATTTTAAATAATTAAACAGAATTGTTAAATTGTCCCATAAGAAGTTGTCCCATGGCGAGTTGACTATGGCGAGTTGGCCATGGTGAATTGGCCATGGCAAGTTGGCCATGGTGAGTTGACCATGGCAAGTTGGCTGCAACAAGTTGGCTGTGGCAGGTTGTTCCATTCCATTGGACAAGTCCTCCAAGGCTGGATTAGGTTCTTGGACCAAAGGTTCCCCATACCTGCTCTAAGGTCCTGCACAGAGGAAACACTTCATTAGATACAGCTGCATTATGATTTTATATGTAAGTCCTCAAAGAGAAGAAATGCTTACATGTTCAGAAAATCTAGACCACATGTTCTGCATGCAAAAAGCCACATGCTCAACTCTCGTCATCTCTTCCTAGCCTGGGGATGAAGTGGGTGGCTTTGAATCGATTTTTGACTCCCAATGACTGCCTGGACAACAGCAATTTTCTTAGCAAGATTTCAGAAGTAGTTTTGCATTGTCTCATTCCTAGGGCAAAGTGATAGTGACTGACCCAAGGTTACCCAGCTAGCTTTTTGGCCAAGGCAGGGTTAAATGTGAGATGTTCCCAATTTCTACCCTTGATGCCTTAACCATTACACCAAACTGGCTCTAGTTTGGAGTGTTACATGTCTAAAACGCTGGACAAAAATTGTCAGCCATCATTACAGGATATGGGTTAGACTGACTGACTTGCATAATAAAGCAGTCAAAATCTAGACTGGTTAATGCTAGCAGTTAACAAGGAGAACAATGGAGTGTATCAGTCAAGCATGCAGAGTAAGGGAGCTTTTAGAAGCCATGAAAAAGCACTCCAGACATAGCAAGCTGGGCAATTTGGCTTATCTAGAAATAGTTACATTTTCTTTGAAAAACACACACTGTGCCTTTAATAGTTATATGACTGAAATTGAACAGGTGCATCAAGCAAGCTGCATTATTGCTAAGTGCAGCTGTTAAGAAAATTCCCTGTCAGAAAAAGAGGCAGATTTCTTCATTGTCCTTTTTTTTTTAATGTTAATCAAATATAATTCCTAAACCCTGCCTCTTGCTTTTTTATTAGTATTGTTCCTAAACAGATGGCTACAATCCATCTATTTAATTGATACTTAGTCTAAATGTAAAATGGACTTATTTTCTTAAATAGCTTTGTTCAGTTAATTAAATATTATTTCAGCTATGAAACAAAAATAATCTAATATTTAACATCCTTATAGTTTGCAGTGTATAAATCTCAGCAATGATGTTTTGCTACAGCCAGGACAGACCATGCATCTTGATAAACCATGTTTTATTGAGCAAGCTACAATTGCCTGCGTTTCAGTGGTGGGATTCAAATTTTTGAATGGTTCTGTGGGCGTGGCTTGGCTTGGTGAGCGTGGCAGGGGAAGGATACTATAACATCTCCATTCCCACCCCACTCCAGGGGAAGTTTACTGCAAAATCCCCATTTCCTCCCGATCAGCTGGGACTCGGGAAGCAGAGAATAGATGGGGGCGGGGCCAGTCAGAGGTAGTATTTATCGGTTCTCCGAACTACTCAAAATTTCCGCTACCAGTTCTTCAGAATTGGTCAGAACCTGCTGAATACGACCTCCTGGGTTTGTATACCTCACAACTATAAACCCTGATTGAAAAACCACAAAGAATAAGTTCCTTCCCCAAAGAGATCTGGTCTTCCATTCCTTTTGGGTTTTCAGGAAAGCAATTAAACCTGATTACTCCCTCAAACACAAGATAACAGCATTATGTTATGGAAGATTTTGTGAATCATTTAGTAAATACATTTTATGTAATATATATTTATATAATAACTTTTTACATAATGTTGATACCAAATTTGGTTTATTTTACGGGTGGGTTTTCTTTAAATGGGGCAGGGAGGCATGCTCCATGATGTTTCTAATTGTTAGCCACCTAAAAACATTCATGAATGAGTTACATATAAAGTTCTAACTGCTATTGCAACTTAGAATGATGCACAAATCACTTAATCATCCCACTTGATAATCAGGCAGTCACATTCTGTACTATGTATAGCTTTTGGACCACCTTTTGGGATAGTCCTATGTAGAGTCCATTGCAATAATTGAGGTAGGGATATTATAATTAAACTCCTTGTTACTAAATGTGCTTTAGTGACAGACAGAAATTGAGGAGATGCCTGGCTATGCACCTGTTTGTTCAGAAAAGCACTACCTCATCCAGAATACCCAATATTCTTCAAGACCTGAGAATCTCTTATTGGTCTTTCAGGTTCATTATCTTGGCCCTTACCTAGGTTTTCATGCTCCTTCTGATTCAGGTAGAAAGGAGAAGCAGAGATACTATATTCCAAATCTCCAGATGACCATCAACAGTATATTCATGTAACTATTTAACAGCAAGAGCGAAAGAGTAGAATCTTACAGAGGAGCTCCATCACACAAGGACCATCCAAACAGAAACCTCCAGATGACACTCTCTTGTGCCAGGAATGGATTACCACTCATTCTGTACATCAAATTCCAAAGCCAATGAGCCGCTTTAGCGGGAACCCTGGAAAAAAAAATATTGGATAGCCTAATACTCAAGCATCTTGTCTGTTTCCTTATGCTGCAATATCTAAAGCTGTTCCCATAATCTGTCTAACTAATGCTCCCATAAATTCAACAGATTCTGCAATAATAGTGGCGTCATATTTGGAGCAGATGCAAAATACTCAACATCTGTCAATGTCTAGTTTATCCTAATGTTTATTATCTAAGTGTTGTTGAACATATTTATTACGTCTCGTATTCAGAGGGCCCTCAATATAATTACTAGCACATCCAGGTAGAGTTGGAAAAATTCAGCTCTGAAATACAGAACAGTCACTGTCAATCAGTGTAGATTGTACCAAATGGACCAATAGTTCAACTCACTATAAAGCAATCTCATCTGCTACTTTTTCATATTTCTGACAGCTTATTGAATATTGCTTCTTTATTATAAAGATAAAGAGACTACCATGTGCAAGGAAAACTGGTTCCAATTATTTTTTTCCCTAATTATTGCAATAACCTACTGACAGTTCTTTAAAAAGAGAAGATATAAAAAAATAATAGCTTCCTCTTTGCAAGCAAAACAAAAACATCTATTAGGATGTTATTTTATATATAGATAATAGCTCTTTGTTTTGCATAACGTCTTAAAAGCAGGCAGCATACTTTCACAATATATACATTTTTAGATAACAATCTTAGCAGTTTCACAACTGGCTGTATTGTCTATTTCCTCTTAGATTTTTATTAACTATATCCACCTTTAATTTGATCCATATATTTTTTTTTTAATAAAGTATTTTTGGACTATTTGTTTGTTCAGTTTCAATGCCCAGTACAATGGATAATAATTATTATTTTTGTACAATTTTATTAACACTACATTGTTTTTTGATTTGTGAGAATTGAGATTCTATCCATATAGGGGGGAAATGAAAGATCAGTAAGTTTAATTTTTCCACAATTTTTATTTGCCCTCTTCTCATCATTTCATATACCACAATTTATTTTTGCCGTCTTATTCAACACAGTAAGTTAATTCCAAAATGTTTGCAATTGGAAAAAGAAAATTCTAAGTAGTGTCACTGTTTTTTTTCTATTGCAAAATTCCTTAATCAGGAGACAGAAATTCTTCATAAAATAGCTATTTGATTAACACATATGATGATTCTGATATTGTTACATATCCTGATATTGTTATATATATATATTACTGCTATATATATAGCAGTAATATATAGTGGGGTCTCTGGTGCTCTCTGAGCTTGTTTTCTTGCAGATGTTTCATTACCCAACTAGATAACAGCATTAGTGGGTTAGAAAGTGGGGTCTGCTTTCTTTTAATATAAAAAAGGTAAAGGTTCCCCTCGCACATATGTGCTAGTCGTTTCTGACTCTAGGGGGCGGTGCTCATCTCTGTTTCAAAGCCGAAGAGCCAGCGCTGCCCGAAGATGTCTTCGTGGTCATGTGGCCGGCATGACTCAATGCCAAAGGCGCATGAAACGCTGTTCCCTTCCCACCAAAGGTGGGCCCCTATTTTTCTACTTGCATTTTTTACCTGCTTTCGAACTGCTAGGTTGGCAGAAGCCGGGACAAGGAAGGGGAGCTCACCCCTTTACGCGGCGTTAGGGATTCGAACCGCTGAACTGCCGACCTTTCGATCGACAAGCTCAGTGTCTTCGCCACTGAGCCACCGCATCCCCCTAATAATACAGGTAGTTCCTGACTTACAACAATTCATTTAGTGACCGTTCGAAATTATAATTGCACTGAAAAAAATGCCAATTTTTCACACTTAATGACCGTTGCAGCATCCACACGATCAAAATTCAGATGCTTGGCAATTGACTGATATTTATGACGGTTGCACTGTCCCAGGTCATGCAAGGTCAGCGGGGGAGCCAGATTCACTTAATAATAATTAATTGAATGAGTGCAATGATTTACTTAATGACTCTTGCAAGAAGATTCGTTTAAGAAGTGGAGCTACGCACACATCAGTGTTGGGTTGTTCCCGGTTCGGCCCGGTTTGCGCGATCCGGTAGCGGTGACGGTGTGACGTCACCAAACCTGTTCTCCGCGGCCGGGAGCTGGGCCTACCCGCGCGCCTGTATTTACGTTTTTCTGCTCTGTGCATGTGCAGAGTGCTTGTTTTGAGGTTTTTTCCAAGTAGAGTAGTAAATGCGCATGTGCAGAGTGCGCGTTCGGTGCGCCGATCACACGCAAAGCGCGTGCATGAAGAGAACTGGTAGTAAAGGTAAGTAGATCCCACCCCTGGCACACATATGTGCCGGCCTGCGTGCACCTGTGTGCACCAGCTCCAAACCCAGTTGCAAATAGGCCACGGCTAGTAGTGGGCCGTGCCCTGGGATTTGGGGACCCCTGGACTAAAAGACCTCCAAGTTCCCTTC
The DNA here is from genome assembly GCA_032468115.1 of Grayia smithii. Lineage (NCBI taxonomy): Eukaryota > Metazoa > Chordata > Lepidosauria > Squamata > Grayiidae > Grayia > Grayia smithii. The sequence goes on along the minus strand of JANHFM010005616.1, from coordinate 19,752 downwards.
CAACTCTCCGAGTCTGTAATTCCGTATAAAACTTTTATATGGAAAATAGATATCTGACAGGGAGTCTTAGCTAACCCAAGAGGGCGTTTCTGACCCAGCTCCCCAAACACGACAAACCCTCTAAAAGATTCCTTTATTAGGAGCGCCAGCAGCCCCGGCAAAAAGTTTCTCTCTCGCCACATGGAGATGAATAGTTGTCTGCCACATCTATTCACCTCTGCCCACCCGCCTTTTATCCCTAGAGCTAAGTTGGGGCTTCGCTAGCAGCGGTGGCTCTTCCGTCCCAAGGACCGGCCCATAGATTTCCACTGCTCTCCTCTCCTCTGCCTTCTGTGCATCCGTGCATCAGGCACTGGACACCTATTCATCTCAGCCCCCTGCCTTTTATCCCCAGAGCTAGGGTGGGGCTTCACTAGCAGCGGTGGCTCTTCTGTCCCAAGGACCGGCCCATGGATTTCCACTGCTCTCCTCTCCTCTGCCTTCTGCACATCCGATTGTCAGGCACTGGACCCAGCTGTTCCTCCTCCTCCTCATCAGCCACCTCCAGACCTGGGGGTTGTTGACTCCCCATCTGAGGGATGATGAACGGCTCAGGCTCCGCCTCTGTCTCTCTCTCTCTCTCTGACAGCTCCAATCCCTCTTCCCCCACGGAGCTCTCAGGTTGCCTTGATGCTGACCCTGACTCCCATGCTTCCTCCTCCTTTGAATCGGCTGCTGGAGGGGCCGGTTGCCAACGGGCCACAACATTGATGACATCACAATTGCTCAAGGGATGTCTGTGGAGGCTCCTTTCATGTCCTCAGCAGGAGCTGGAGCGAAGGATGGGAGCTCACCCCGTCCCAATGCAGAACTCGGGTCTCAAACACAAGCTTGCTGTTTGTCAAGCCAGCATCCCAATCGTGTGAGCCACTGAAACGATAAACAATGCTCACTGGAGAAATTGCCCCCCAGAAAATGGGAGGAATTCCTCCAGAGCAAAGCAAGCACTCACATTTATACATTTCAGGACAGAAAGAGGAAAAGATAACGGTCATAAATAGGTGACAGTCATAATTAGCAAAACCTCAATTAACCTCTCACCTCGGTTTGAGAAAGAACGATTGTCTTTGTAGAAAGAAACCTGTCAAGTTACATCACCACGGACATTTTGATAAAAGTCGACTGAGAACTTGGCGCTTCAAGGCTGCCTTTAATTAGCACCCATTCATTCTACAGGTAGTCCTCAGCTTGCGACCACAGTGGAGCCCAAAATGTCTGTTGCTAAGCAAGATGTTTGTTAAAAATGCACTTGGCCCTGTTTTACACTTTTTCTTGCCACCGTCGCTAAGTGAATTGCAGTGTTTTAAGTTAGCACAGTCGTTAAGGGACTCCAATGTCTCTGGGTCTCGTACTTATTATTTTTGTGATGTCCCAGATAAGCAATTAGAAGCTAAAATTATAAGCCCTACCAACAAAAGTTTCATTGTGCAGGAAGATAGTTTGCTGTGGGTCAGGTCATCCAGCCTCTGAGCCAGCTGGCTCCCAGGCCCTCTTAAACCAGAGGATCTTCTAACATGGCAGCTTTAGGACTTGTGGACTTCAACTCCCAGAATTCTGTCGGAAAAACCTGCGAAAGTTTGAAGACCTCTGCCCTTAACCCAAGATCGGGCAATCATGGCTCTTACGACTTGTGGACTTCAAGTCCCAGAGTTCCTGGGCCAGCATGATTGGCTCAAGAATTCTGGGAGTTGAAGTCCAACAGGTCTTGAAAGAGCCATCATTGCCCACCTCTGCCCTAAGCTAACCTTTTCTTTTCTTCCTTTGCGGCTGTAGGCTCAGATGACCTGTCAGCCAAGCTGTGGGATGTGAGCACCGGTCAGTGCGTCTACGGCATCCAGACCCACACCTGTGCAGCGGTCAAATTCGATGAGCAGAAGTTGGTTACCGGCTCGTTCGATAACACCATAGCCTGTTGGGAATGGAGCTCGGGAGCCAAGACCCAGCATTTCCGAGGTCACACTGGGGCAGGTACGTCGGGGTTTTGAGGAGAGGGTCAGTTACGCAATTGTCTATGTAGTCTTTTTCATGCGGAGCTGCTTCCTCAGTTTAGCAATCATTCTGCCTGCTGTCTTGCAGACTGCTTAGGACAAAAATACCAGTGGGGGAAAGTATTTGTAGCTCGGGGTTGAAGTGATGGGTCCTTGGTAGTTTTCTTGCAGATATTTCATGACCCAACTAAGTAAACGCCATCAGTGCTAGTAGGGAGTGGGAGTGCTAGTGTGGAGAGGAGGAGTTGGGTCCTTGGTGCTCTCTGAGTTTGATTGTTTTCTTCCAGACGTTTCATGACCCAACTAGGTAACATCATCAGTGCTAGAAGAGAGTGGGATGTGGAGAGGAGGAGGAGGAGAAGGAAGAAAAGGATGACGGCTGGGGTCCTTGGTGCTCTCTGAGCTTGGTTGTTGTCTTGCAGATGTTTCATGACCCAACTAGGTAACACCATCTGTGCCAGTAGGGAGTGGGGTAGGTGGAGTGAAGGAGGGGGAAGGTGGAGGACAGTGGGGTCCTTGGTGCTCTTTGAGCTTTGGTGGTTTTCTTGCGGACGTTTCATGACCAGAGTCGGTAACAATCATCAGTGTGATCAGTGCTAACACTGCTAGCACTGATGATGTTACCTCATTTCGTCATGAAACGTC
>JANHFM010005616.1:0-13689 GCA_032468115.1 Grayia smithii | reverse complement strand
GCGGGCGGTATCCTGAGGAGCGCAGCCCTATGTGAGCGCACGGGGCGGTGGGATAGAGGCAGCAGGTGGTCCTGCAAATTACAGTAGAGAAATATAGTCATTATACAGTTTTCAAGGTTCAATTTATACCATGCTTCAAGAAAAATTCAAAAAGAATGAAGTCATACGTGGTGCGCATTTTCCTATGCTTATCACTAATAATAAATGATGAAAGTACTTTAGTACATAAGACTGAATGTTACTAAGTGATTACATATATGTGTAACGTGAGTGATTCATGTATCTTGTGCTCAGGTGAATTTATTTTGAACTCCATTACTGTTGTATATTTCAGTATCTCAGACTAGCATGCAGATTAGTTAATTCTAAGATTCATATGTAGAATATGTTGTTCACCCATCAGGAATTATAGTGAAATATATCAAAGCATGACTGTTTGATTATGGCACTTTATTATAATTTGTTGCTCTTCTCTTTTCAGGATTATGCAAAAGAAAGGTATGGAATATTGCCAATGATACAGTCACAGGAAAAACCAGGTCAGTATCAAAATTCTGTAAAACATACAGAGAAGTAGTAATACAATAAGTAATATAGTGCTGATCATGGCCTCAAATTAGTTTTGTTTCTAGCTTTGATGGAGGCAGTCTGAGTTTTTCCGATATTGTCAGGAGGATCTTCAGCCAACACAACAAAACGTACATACTTCAACTCCAAGAATACACTAAGGCAGAAGCTTATACACCCAGACACAAACTGAGCAATGTGGTTAAGCAGTACAATGCAGTGAGCACTGTGTAGATCTGTACATTGGGGAAATAGAATAGAATAGAATTATTTATTGGCCAAGTGTGATTGGACACACAAGGAATTTGTCTTCGTGCATACTCTTCTTCATAAATGCATGGCACAGCATAGGAGAACAAACACATCAGGACTAGATTCAGCAGTTCATCTGCATTTAAAACACAAAGGCCACTCTTGAAGACAGCAAAGTCCACATTTTGGATAGAAGACCGCTGGTTTGAAAGAGGGGTCCAAAAGGCCATGTATGTCAAAATTGGACAGTGGTGGTATTCAGCAGGTTCTATCTGGATCAGGCAAACCGGTAGCAGTGGCTGCAGGAGCCTCTGCCCACCCACCCGGACGTAATCACATCCCGTTTTTGATGCTCTGCGCATGTGTGGAAGGCCCTGTGCATGCACAGAGATGGCATGTGTAAGCAAAGTGAGGTCCCAAGAAAGCTCCACACCCATTTGCACCACTCAGGTGGCCCTGATGTCACAGATAAACCTCCAGGTGGCCTCAACGACTCACTAAAAGAATGCAAATGGAGTGTAAAGGAGTATAAATCCTTCAATTCCCCACCATCCAGTCAGACCTGAAGAAACTTCTAGGATGAGAAGCAAAACGTCTTCAAAGGAAAACCAGAAAGTCCAGCTGCCTCTTGAAAAAAGCACCTTTGGGACAGCCATAACCTGGATGACTGAGAATCTCCATTGACGTATCCCAAAATTGCCCTTACTATAGTAGTGCTTGACTTATAACCAATCATTTAGTGACCGTTCAAAGTTACAATATCATTGAAAAATTGATTTATGACCTGTTTCCATACTTATGATCATAGCAACATCCTCACAAAATTTGAACACTTGGGAACGAGCTTGCATTTACAGCAGTTGCAGCATCTCAGGGTCATGTGATCACCATTTGCAACCTTCCAAGCTGGTTTCTGACAAGCTAAGTCAATGGGGAAAGCTGATTTCACTTACCGCTTGATTCATTTAATAACTACAGTGATTCTTTTAACAATCCTAGCAAAAAATATTGTAAAATTGGGCATGACTTGCTTAACAATTGTCTTGCTTAACAACAGCGATTCTGATCTCAATTGAGGTCATAAGTCGAGCATTACCTGTATTCACAAATTCCTATAGCTATTTTGTAGCCAGTTCCATTATAGAAACATAAATATGAATATTGGAATTATATGATACTGCAGGACTATTGATCTTCTAGACAAGAAAAGAATAGTTTATGTGGAAGAAATTTGTGTCATTGTTCACCTAATTAATTCATATGTTTACATAGTTATCAAATGCATATGACATTTTGCCAGGAGATAATTGCTCTTATAGTGATATGCATAGATAAATCTTGATGAGAGATGATATTCTCAGGGCTCATAGGCAAAAGCCATCTGTACATGTTTCTCTTGCCATTTATTGGTAGGCCATTCCAGCAGCTTTTATTTTATACATAGACACTTTCTAGTGTCTATGTGGAAAAGAAAAATAATAGAATATTGTTCTTAATCTATAGTGAGGCAGGAGATTAAATGTGTTACATAATCGTAAGGAATTTTCTACATCACTTATAAAAGTACTCACGAGATACATTTCTCTTATGACTAGAGATAGTGTTCTGAATTTTCTGAACATACAGTTTTTAATCTTATTATTTTAAACATCTATTTGAGAAGGGAATTATATTGAATTGTTCTAGTATTTAACTATTTTGGACTTTTTTCTATAACATTTCAAATAAGTTTCAAAGTTATTATTAAATGTTAAAGTCTCTGGAATCTAGAACATAATTAGAGATTTTCAAATATTCATAGAGACATTTATGGACAAGGAGTGAACAGTGGCAAATTTCTGCAGTTTTTCCTTGTCTTCCCTGTTCCCCAATTCCATTTTATCATCCACCTAAACTTTAGGGGAATACAGGGGCTATAGAAGAGTCAGAATTACTGTTTCGTCCATTCCCAGCAACACATTAACAAGTATAAGCCTGGATCCAACCCACAATTTTGCTAAGAGATTCAATAAATAATTTTTCATGTAAACATGAATAAAGTGTTCTAAATATATGCCACTATGTCTTTTATATGCAGATCGTGTGTTGGTACGAATAAAGGATTTGACAGGAGAGAAAGCTGATGAAACTGTTTGGGTTCGTGGCAGGATTCATACTAGTAGAGCAAAAGGTAAGACTGCTTCTTTTGACATTGTCGTGAGCCAGAAAAACTCAAGCATTATCTCCTTGCCCTGGTGTGTTTCTTATATGTATTTCTATCGCTTACATTCCATGCATCCTATCTTTTTCCACTTCTGCTTCCATTGCTGCCATATTTTTTTTCACATATTCATATACTTGTGATCTGTGCAACATTTATTCTGATTTTAAACATTACCAAATTCAAAAACTCAAAATGGTGTGAACGTTAAAAACCATAAAATAAGTTGAAATCCACTGAAACAGAAAATTGGGGTGAAAAAAATACAGATAAAAATATTAGCTACCCATCATCCACCAGTTAGGATCACAAATTTTTCTGGCTTCTGGGAAGATGGTATTCCAGATAGTGGTGACAGTAACAGACTTTGGGGTCCTACAGGATGGTACTGTTTAGTTGATAGAACCCAGAATATGCCCACTCTGAGATTTTACAGGACAGGCAAAGACAATTGGAGAAGGACAATACCACAAATAACTCTTTTAAAAGTCATATACAACTTTATGTGGCTTATAGATGACAATTAACAAATTATATCAGAAGCCCATTGGTAAATTGTGCACGTCATAGAAGAGAAAAGTCACGTAGATGCACAAAGATGTACCTGAAATAGTTTGCATGCTTTATTTCATTGCCATGGGCTGAGGAATCATCAATATGCTGATGATACTCAATTGTTCTTCTCTACCCCTAGTGAATTAAGCAACCATGTGGACATCTTATTCTGGTGTTTAGAGGCTGTGAGGGTCTAAAGAAGAACTAGCTTCAAATGAATCCTGGAAAGACTGAGTGGCTCTAGGGACCGTCTAGTTCTAGTGCTATGGCATCTTTGGTGCTAGATGGGACTACATTGCTCCAAACAGATCTTATGAGCAATCTAAGGGTCCTCCTGGATTCACAACTCCTACTTGAGGAGCAGGTGGCAGTAATGGCTCAGAGGGATCTTGCACAACTTTATGTTGTGCACCAATTCTCCCATTCATAGATCAAAAGGGTCTTCTCATGTTGACTCATATCCTTGTTACCTCTCAGTTGGACTATTGTAATGTGTGCTACATGGCACTGCCCTTGAAGAGTATCTGGAAACTTCAGCTGGTGGAAAATGCAATGACACAGGCAGTTCTATATTCCTCATAGAACACATATTACACCTGTACTCTCTGACTGCATTGGTTACCAGTTTGTTTCCAGATCCAATTCAAATCAAATCAAAATAGATCTGGAAGGGATCTTGAAGACCTTGTCCAAGATCCTATACCATTGCAGTCAGGTGGCTGTCCAGTCTTTTCTTAAAAACCTCCAGTGATGCAGCACCTACAACTTCTGAAGGCAGGCTGTTCCACCGGTTAATTGTCCTCACTATTAGGAAGTTTCTCATTAATTCCAGGTTGCTTGTCTCCTTGATTAGTTTCCATCCATTGTTTCTTGTCTTGCCTTCTGCTGCTTTGGAAAATACGTTGACCCCTTCTTCTTTTTTCATTTTTATCATCTAAATTCATAATCCTGGTTTTGACCTTTAAAGCCCCATGTGGCATAGACCCAGGTTATTTGAGGGACTGCTTCTCCTCAATTACATCTTCCCATCGCACCAGAGCTAGTATAGAGGGTATGCTGCAGTTTTCATCATTTAGAGACCTACATTTGGTGAACCCTAGGCAGTGGTCTTCTCAACTCTGGTGCCTATGTTGTGGGATATCTTTCACACTGAGGCTACTCTAGCACCATAGCTCCTAACTTTCCAAAAGTCTTTCAAGATCTGGTTGTATCATCAGGCCTGGAATTCCCAAACTCCCAGACTAATGCGTGGATCCATTATTATTAACATCTCTTTGCCCATTATTTTTTAGGTGTGTTTTATAGTTTTTAATAATTTTAATAATTGTGATTTGTGAATTATAGCTTTTATTTTACTTTGTTGTACTCTGTCCTGAGTCATTTGGTTTGAGAGATGGGCAGCTATATAAATTTATATAGCATATAAACATAACATATAAATTGTTATGGTTTATATAAATTTTAAGAATAAATAATTTCTGGACCAGTGATAGCTTCAAGCCCCATATAGAACACCTTACAATAATTCAGATGAGAAATAATTTGGATGTGAGTGTCATTTCAAGAGCAATTTGTTAAAGGCTAAATACTCAGGAAAATTAGTAACAGCACAGGAAGTTTGCAAATCAGAATTCCAGGTTATGTCAAGCACAACTTGAGTTAAGCAAATACAAACATTTGTAATAATTGTAGCTGCTAGTTACAATTGATAAAAAGACTGAGATAGTAAAGTGTTCCCATCTACTGTTTAAAATAGCAGCCTGGGAAGTTTGCTCATGGGAACAATACAGGAGATATATGTGTCAGCATGACATTTTGGATGAGAGTGTTGGATGTTTCCTTGTGGGAATGCCATGTTCTAGATAAGTGCAACTGGACAGTGTGTTGGCTTCTAGATTATAATTCTGATAGTAGATGCTCTAGGTTTCTGCCTCCTTTTTTCTACTCTCCTCCATGGATTTTTATGATTTTTTTTAATATAAGAAAAGCACATTCTCTTAATTACTGAAGTTCTGTGAACACTTCTACAATAAACGTATATTTACTCTTAATTGTTATGTTGGATTTTATAACTAGTAAACTTTTTTGTGATGAGAATATAGCTAAGTACCCTTTTAAATGCCATTAAGGTCATAAAAATATTTAGAATTCATTTAGATTTATAGTCTCAAAGCTCAAATTGCTGAATTAATTAGTCATGGCTGGAATTTCTTTTTTTCAAACTAAAATCATTCAGTTTAAAGAAATGGGAAACTGTGGAACAAATTGAGCTTTCATGTTGTGCAAATGGAAATGCTTCAGTTCAGTTCTTTAAAGAAAAAAAAAATCTGCTCTTAATAGCGACCTCAGAGGATGTTCTCAATCTGAGCTCCATTCTATGTCTTATGTAGACCCACCTGCCTGTCATTTTTCTTCACTATGGAAACAGGTTTTCTTGGACATCTGCTTCTAGCACACAAACTTTAAATATGTTTTGACATCTTTAGGTGACATCTGAAACTAACAGTTGTGTTGATCAAAGTTTATTTCCTCTTTAGACAAAAAACAGTGTTATATAAGATCACAGTATGACTTTTAGGACAAAAGCCTGTTGTTTTTAAAAAAGCATTTTAGTGATACTGGAAACAACAAAACGGTTGCACGTTATAGTTCTATAGTAAAGTGATCAAATAGAGCCTCTGTGGTGCACTTAGGTAGTGCACTGCTAAGTGTTTCCACTTAGCTCCAGTTGCCTGCAATTAGTGCTAGTTCAAATTTCACCAGGCTCAAGGTTGACTCAGCCTTCCATCCTTTCAAGGTAGGTAAACTGAGGACCCAGATTGTTGGGAGCAATAAGCTGACTTTATAAAAATGCCGTTTGGGGGGAGGGGGGCAAAAGTCCTAATAAGCAGGCATATACAAGGAATGAAGGCTATGGCTAAGCACATTAATTTTGTGCTTAATAAATTGTAAGCCGCCCTGAGTCTCCGGAGAAGGGCAGGATATAAGTTAAAAAATTTTTAAAAACATACTGTACTATGCACATGCTACGCAGGCCCTGTCACTCTGCACTCCACTGTCCTCAGCCACAAGATATGAAGCCACATCCATCCCAGCTCACTCCAGCCAATGCAGTGAAAGCACCAATTGTTTCAGCCCAGTCCTGCCCCATGCTGCAAAGACCCTGCTGCTCAATCTGCAGCTTCCCAGAACTCCAAGATCCCTGTCATTCTATTGTCCACTATCCTGATGAACTTCGCCCTTTTTTTGCTCCAACTGCCAATAATCTGGCCTTCATGAGGCAACTTCTCGCTATGCAAGGCCTCCTTCTTCCCGAGGCTGTGGGCAGGCTGAGGCAGCTGCGGTTTCATATCCTGATGCTGGGCTGAGACGGTTGCAGCTTTATACCATGGCACTTGGCTGAGGCAGCTATGGTTTCTCAAAGGGACAGGTTGGGCATGCCTTGTCAGCAGTGAGAAGCAGAAGATGGCAATGGTAATTTAGGGACAGCAGAGCATAGGATGCCTCAAATTATAGTCACTCCACTGCCAGCAGCAGCCACTCTTGGCTTGGCTGAACTCACTGTTGGGCTCTAGTAGTCACTTACACACCCCACTGGCCTGCTTGCGAGCCACTTGTGACTTCCTGTTAGCTTTTCCAGTGAATAAATGTTGGAAGTTGGCAGGAAGTGCTTGCTTAAAAACCCAAAATCTCACTTAGTGACAACAACTGAGGCTGCCAAGGTCATGTCACTAAGCGATGCAGTCACATTATGTCATGCTTTATAACATTGCTTAGTAACAGAAATTCTGGCCCCAATTACTGTAGTTAATCCAGGACTACCTGTAGTGGTTTTTTCTGTAACTTGTCCTAGGTTCTTTATAAAATAGGGGTCAACTATTCCTATTTAAATAAAAAAATTAGAAAGGAAATTAACAGTACATACTTCAATTCTAGCTTTCGCCACTTAATGATCATCTGAGTGATGAGATCAAGATGTTTCCTCAGAGACACAGCCCGGCTAGCATTCTCTTCCCAATCCTACAAAACAAAGTGATATCTTTCAAGTAAATTGCAGATGATGTTAAAAAGTCATTCTTTGCCCACTGTACTAGCCTTTCTCAACCAATTGGTTTCTAATTGTTTGGAATTGTAACAATATCTGGAATGCATGGGAGAGGGGAATTCTTTATGCTGGTGGTCCTTATTTAGCAATTTGCTTCATTTAGTGACCATTCACAATCATGACAGTATTGAAATCATAACTTTGTGATCAATGCCTGCATGTATGACCTTCACAGGTCTATAAAGCAAAGAAAACTGAAATAAGATTGTAAATGCAGACATGGTTTTTCTTAGCAATTGCTTTGCTTAATGCCTGAGTTGTCACCTTAGTTTTTGGGGAGGAAAATAAGAAAAAAGCTGATTGGGGGTGGATCTGCCTCTTGGAATACCCCCAATCAGCTGTTCCCAGGTGAATTTTAGCAACAGGTTCCTTGGTTGTGAGCTGTGCCTTGCTTTTTTTTTTCTGCCTCTGAAAGTCCCCAAATAGAGCTTCAGAAAAAAAGCCTCTGAGGCTTTTTTTCTGAAGCTCTGTTTGGAGAGCTTCTTTCAGAGGAGACATTTTTTTCTGAAGCTCTGTTTGGAGAGCTTCTTTCAGAGGAGACTTTTTTTCTGAAGTTCTGGAGAGTTTCTTTCAGAGATTTTTTTGCTGAACCTGCTTTTGGAAGAAGCTTTTTTCAGCCTCTGAAATCTCAGTTTGAGAAGCTGGGCGGGGCTATATTCAGAGTATAAGACATACTCTGATTTTCACCCTCTTTTTTGGGGGAAAAGGTGTGTCTTATACTCAGAAAAATACGGTACCTCCTTGTTGCAAGCAGCAGTGGTCCATGCAGCAAGCAATGGTAATTGCTACAGCCTGAAACAGCTGAGGGTTGGGACAATCAACTTGTGCTAGTTAGGCTGTGCTGAAGCTAAACGGACTGTTTCTGCTTGCTACGAGGAGGTAAATTGATGGGAGACAGAGGCCAAAGGGTGGGGACCAGTGGGTGGATGAGGCTACATTAGGTGTATAAGACGCACCCAACTTTTCACCCCCTTTTAGGGGGGAAAAGGTGCGTCTTATACTCCAAAAAATACAGTACCTGTATTTTAAATACAATCACACTTGTTTGATCCATCCTTTTTATATGGTACCAGTATGACCCAGTGAGCTTTAACTAGTCTATTATGTTAATAAAATGCTGTATGAATTAGAAGTGAGAGAGGTGTTTGGCTGTCTGCCTTCAAGTCAGTCTATACGGAGCTTTGCAATCCTGCCAATCTTTACTAATGAATTTCAAGGTGAGGGGTAAGGATGGGCTTCTTTAAATTTTTTAGGACTGCTCCTCTCAGGAGGTTGCTCTTTTTGGATGGCTATTTAGGTAGCTCTGCCGAAGGCAAAGTGAGTGGAATTATTTTAGCAACTATTCATGCTAAAGTAATAGAAACGACAACTCCACCCTAATACTTAACTCTGGGCCTGCAAGTCTATTTCACAGTGTAGCACAGAGCTCCTTTTCAATATTATCATCATTCACTTTATTAGAAATTTGTTCTACTAAAGGTAGTCCTTCTTTAGTGACTGCAAAACGTTTACTAATTAAACGAGAGACAGCACAATCACTGATTTCTGCTATCTCATTCAGTAAAGTTTTCTCGAACAGTGACCTGTGCCCGATCTATTTCCCCCTCACCCCCACCCCCTTTCACAGGATAGGGACATTGCTTTAAAAAAGCTACCTCTTCCCAAGCTGCTTTTGTCTGCAGTTTAGTGCTTGCCTACAAGTACTAACTGCAATAAAGAAGCTGAGCTCTGTGATCCTAATTAGATTAGAATTCGGGGGCCAGTGGCATGTCCTGCCTGAAACTGACAAGACCTTAATCAGTTTCATGATGAAGGCTTTTGTTTTATTACTGTTGTAATTGTAAACAGTCAATATATGTGGCAGTTGCTAAGCAAAGGCTACCTGTACTATTACAACAGCTTCTTACTTCTTACTAGTTTTGTTACATATTCACTTATATTTAGAAGAACTGACCTGAGACTTGGCTAGCAGAATTTCCAAGCCATTTAGAATCTTTGAAAGAGGGCTGGAGAGAGGAAATCTACAAATTCTGTCCATCACCACCAAGAGCTGCAAATTGAAAAAGAAAGATGTTTCTGGCCCACACTTTCTGAAGTTTGAAAATAATATTAAAAAATAACTTAGAAAAGATAAAATATTTGTCAGTGATTTAATAGAAACACAAAACTGTTTCGTGACTACTATGTATGGTTGGACATAATATTTAATTTAGGTAGTTCCTAGTCCATTGCATTCTGTTACCCAAAAGTTTTAATATAGGATACATCAATGCAAAATATAAATGTATTGTCAGCATTCAGCAAGTATTAATGATTACATAATTCCTACTTTTTAAAAAAATAAATAAATCTAAATGTGCTTACCTGCACAAGTGCAGGGTGTTCTGGCCAATCTTGCAATAGTGTCTTCACTTCTTTATGAAAGTTTTTGAGCAGACCTTGACACTGTTGCATTTGCTGAAGATTAGGATGGTGATAAAAGTCATAGGCCCCTTCGCTTTTCAAGGCAAGGTCTGAGTTTCCTTTTTCAAAAAGTGTATTCTGCAATATTGTGCTAGCTAGAAGTTGGCTGCCATGAAGATGATCATTTATTTCTGAACCTAAGATTGCAGAGACCAAGGGGGGGGGGGGGAGGAAAAAAAGAGTGAAAGAAAATTCTAGTAATGAGCAATGAGGGAGAAAATACAAGTGCTGGATGGCTTGTACAAACTATGAGAGCTTATTCCAAAAGGGGTCTGCACCACCAGAGCATGTACACTTGAAGAAGATGTAACTTTTTTTCCATATTATGTGGAAAGCAAAATTAGAGGTACTCCTCAACTTATGACTACAATTGGAACTGGAATCTTGGGTCATTGAATCTAGTGGACTTAAAAAGGTCTGTGCCAAAATCCAAGCAGGATTTTCAGGCCCCAGAACAGAGAAACTTCAACATCCCTTCCATTCTGGAGTCGAAAATCCTGCTCGGATTTCAGCATGGACCTTTTTACCATCTTCTCCATTGATTTTCTGGGGAAATCAGCAGGGAAGATTGCAAATGATCACGACTGACAACTGTTTGTAAGCGTGAACAGGCTGCCAAGCACCCAGATCACAATCACATGATTGTGGAAGCACTGCAACAATTGTAACTTTACAGTAACAGGTCTTACGTTTCTTCATCATAACTTTGAATGTTCGCTAAATAAATAGTTGTACCTCAAGGACTATTTCTATACACCCCATCTTCTTACCACAACCACACTGGCAGAATAGTTTTACTGACATATGGTTAAAAATAATGCAGTACAATGTATTGTATTCAATACAAACAATAAAAATTGTTAAAAATAAATAATATACTGTTTATTTATGGCATGTAGCCCCCCCCCCCCCCATTTCTCTGAGAGCACCAGATAACTTACATAGTAAGTTTCCTCTCATTTTATCCCAACAATAATCCTGTGAAAAAAATTATGGTAATGGTTGGTGCTTAAAATGTGAAACTTCCAATTCCGGGCCAGCACTTCACACTACACTCAGTTTGTATCAGTGATCAGCATGCTCTACACCAGTGGTTCTCAACCTTCCTAATGCTGCGACCCTTTAATATAGTTCCTCATGTTGTGGGGACCCCCAACCATAAAATTATTTTTTTTGTTGCTACTTCATAACTGTAATTTTGCTACAATTATGAATCATAATGTAAATATCTGATATCAATTTTCTCTGCTGTGGTAGAAGATAAGAGAAGCCCATTCTTGGAATTTTCGCACTGGGCCCAGGCTTCTTTACTGCCCTTTCCAGAAGCAAATCCATCCGGGGGCTTGTTTTCTGTCTGCCCCAGAGCTCACAAGAAGCCATCTCCACTTCCCGTTATTTGCACTCCTGCCATCCAACCTGTAGGGCTAAAGGCAGTGCCCGAAACCTTGGGAAGAAGTGAAGGCTCTGCAGCCTAGACTAGCTTAGCTGGGCGCCAAGCAGGGCTTCCAGGAACAATAACAGAAGAGCCAGGGTTGCAGGAACAGAGAGATGGGCAGCCGCCCCTTCTCTCACCCCACTTAGGCGACCCCTGTGAAAGGGTCTTTCGACCCCCCCCCCCAAAGGGGTCCCGACCCACAGGTTGAGAACCACTGATTTAGGTAATTCATGCTAATATACTTACCAATAAATGCACTTATTAGAACAAGCTTTATTTCCATGCGCTGATTTGAGTTGCATAGGTTGACTTAATCACATTGCTTAAAAAAGAAGGCAGAGAAGGAGAATGCTTTCCCACCAATGTCTTGGACAGTGTGTGGTAGAATTGTTGCCTTGAAATTTTAAAAATAAAATGCAGCTTAATGAAGCTGGGAATGAGAACTCTTTGTTCAGAATGGGAAGATCTAGATTCTCAGAGGCAACTGGCAATAGAGGCAGTCATTATTATGTTGTCCCCTGGCAACCTTCCCTGCCTGTTGAATTAAAATGATAATATATCATAAAGTTTGGAATCAGGTACAACAACCCCTTGTATGTTTGCGTGAAAATAAGGTCCATTGTGTGCAATGAGGTTTAGTTCTGAGAAATATTTATAATACTGTGGCCCAAGAGATTCTATTAATTCAGAAAACCAATCTTTTTGTAGCTCAGGGAAATAGACTTTGCCAGGAAGGGTCATCTGAACAATCTGTAGATCCAAGTACAGTACATCATGTTCTTTCTGCATAATATTTTGCCCATTACAAATTGGCTAATGAATATCAAATAACAATGGCAGAAAGATAAAGGTACCTGCAGCATTGCCTAACATCATCATAATCTGTCAGGTCAATATCAAACACCAATTCCTTTTCCTGAGCTTGAAAAGCACCCATGTGGATGGTGTTATGCTGGATAGGCTGCAAAGAAACAAACAAAACACAACCCAGAATGAGCTCTAGTATTAGTGTCATACTATAATTTATAATCTAAATTTCATTCTTTCATAACATTTCAGGCTTCTGCATTATTATTATTTTGTTAAATCATGCTTGGCCACTGATACCTTGTCAAGTCATTTTCAGCCACTCACAACAGAATAGAATAGAATAGAATAGAATAGAATAGAATAGAATAGAATAGAAAGAACAGAATAGAATTCTTTATTGGCCAAATGTGATTGGACACACAAGGAATTTGTCTTGGTGCATACTCTCGGTATACATAAAAGAAAAGATACATTGGACTTCCGGCTTGACTTCCGGTGCCGATGACAGCCCCTTTTGAGGGCTGCCGGCACTGCCGCTTGTTTTGTTGGGGGGGGCACGTTCAGTGGCTGCCCCCACCGGCAAGTTGCTGACCTCTCGGGCGAAGGGGGGTCAGCGAGCATCCCAGCTGTGGTTGGCATTCCCCCAGACCCCCGGATCGTTCAGATCCGGGGGCTGAATGGGAGGCCCCCTGAGTGCTGGGAAAATGGCTCCAAGCAGCGGTGCTTGCCTGCCTCTGGCAAGGCTAGGCACCGGAGCCAACTGTTGCAGCTTTAAGAAGATTAAAAAGATTCTACTTACAATGCAAACGGAACAAGAAGGGATTTTTCTAATCGCAAGTATTTTTAAAAGATTTTTTTAACTCATAAATTGATTTTTTTTTCTTTTTTTAAGTTCGGGGAAAGTGCTGAAGTGGACAGGGAAATGGCGACTGAGTCTTTCTCGCTCTTTTTTTATTATTTTTGAATTAATTCTTGGGGATTTTAAGATTTTAAAATGAAGATATATTTTCTTTTAAAAGATTTTCTTTTTGGAATTTTAATTTTTTTTTAAAAAAGGGGAAAAAGAAGTTTAAGAATTAAAAGAATATTTGGTTTGGATTTGAGGGAGGAGACAGGAGAAGGGGGGAAATAAATAATTAATTAGAACAAAGGACTGCACTGAAATGGCGGCTGTCTGATTAACCATACTGATGGAAATTTTAAACACCTAGAAAAAGAATTCTAATGATATTTATACTGAAGAAAAGATGTTTGTGTTTTTAAGTGGAGCCTCTGAATCTGCAAAAGGAATAAAATACAGGT
>JANHFM010005614.1:16538-27851 GCA_032468115.1 Grayia smithii | reverse complement strand
GAGTGATGTCACGTTGGTCATGCCCACTCAGTCACAGGAAACCCCCCCACCAAACCACGCCCACAGAACCGGTAGGGAAAAGTTTTAGATTTCACCCCTGCTTTACTTAGAACAGATAGTTGGCCTGTTGTTGTAATTTTTCATATTTTCTGTATGTGCATCATTGTGAAATATTTTTCCAAATTTTATATACATAACAATGCATATAATGTCACATATTATTTGATGGATATGATAAAATTTGGATTTAATTCATGTTTGCTACAACTATAGTTTTCTGATGTGACAAAATAATAGCACGGTGGCTTTATCTTTACTGTTAAGAATCTTGAACTATTCCAGTGCAAGGAACACCTATACACACACCTATACAAGGAACACCTATACACAAAACAATTAATATTTTGGTTTCATTGTCTGAATTTTAATACTAAAGCAATTCTCAGAATTGGAATGCTAGGAAAATATTTGCTAATAAATACAACCTGATACTGAATTTTAGAGATTCAACATTACAGTAATGTTCATATTTTGTTACTAAAGTGGGCAGTGTCGTGTTAGTAAAGGCCCTCATTTTCAACCCATCCTATTCTATCCAGATTATTCTTTATCAGAAGACAAATTCCAGGAGAGCAGTGGGTAACAGTGGATTCTGTGAACAAATTGTATAGTCATTAAGTATTGTATTTGGACTTGGAACATCTATATCTAAATCCCCACTTCATCACAAAACGCATTGTGTTATTTTTTTTCATCTCTGTTGTACCTAAAATTCTGTTTCAAAGATCAAGTTATGCAGTAATTTCATATCTCACCCTCATCTCCTAGAGAAAAACTGTGATGTAAATGCTATAAATATATGGATTTGTCAGTATAATTATGGCTTAGAGCCTAGAACATAATTTGTATCCTAAATGTATCATTTAATAGTATCTAATTAAAAAAAAACATGTGCCATCAGATATTTATAAAACTCACATATAAGTTCTTAAATGCAAAGGTACATTGACATATGCTTCCTCGTTTTATCTATAACATGCAACAGGAAAGTAAAAATGTCACAGAAATGGAAGAAAGGCAGGTCTGAATTATTCAGTAGTCAGTATCTATGACTTCGAAAACTGGAGGATCTATGAAAGCATTATGACTATCTTTTTAAGCACAAAAAAGTGTTGTATATGTGAGACAACACATTCAAGAAAGAGGGAGTGGTTAAAGTTAGTAAATCTCAAATCTCTCAACACTATGATTTAGTTCAACTCCTCAACTTAATTCAGCAGAAGACTCACAGACCTAGATAGGTTAAATTCAAATCTTCATTATATATGACAAAGAAGCAATACCTATCAATTGATTTCTCACTGCTAGTGCAAAAATGTAAAAAAAAAAAACTTTATTATCCCATTCTTCTAAATTAATACTTGGTATGGGGCTTAGTGTTTTGAAGCTGAGTGCCTATATGTTTACATAGCTACTCTAGCTAGGTCCTCCCTTACTGTTGTATATTAATCTCAATTTTGTTTTTTGTTGTTGTGGTTTGTTTAGTAAAACATGAAAATACAGAGATGAGGA
The DNA here is from genome assembly GCA_032468115.1 of Grayia smithii. Lineage (NCBI taxonomy): Eukaryota > Metazoa > Chordata > Lepidosauria > Squamata > Grayiidae > Grayia > Grayia smithii. The sequence continues at coordinate 26,279 of JANHFM010005614.1, read as the reverse complement.
TTGCTTTTTTTCCACTGTATTGGCAATAATTATAACATTTTGTGTTCTTTTTTTCTTTTGCACAATTTTATGTTAAACAGAGAGTAGGACTGTCTTTAAGGTTAAAATATAAATGTTTTAATAATTTAACCTAATGTAAACCCAGTTGCTTCAATTCCTGATATTATGAAAGTATTAAACATCGATATATGCTTTCCATTGCTTCTATATTTTGTTGTGTCAAAAACATAGATGGAATATATTAAATTGTTATCACTTACTTGATATTAGATATAGTGTAAGGCTTGATTAAACCCACAAGTAAATTCTGGACAGAATGCCCTTTATTCCATACATTTATAAAAACATTATCTAGTCATTCATCCAATATAATATGAATTATCTCTAGTAAAAGTTGTAGTTCATTATAGTGGCCAACATATAATGTTCTTTGACAAATGAAGTTTCTCATATACTCCTTAAATATATGAATTTATATTCAAGGTAATTTGGATCTCCATTTACCTATAGAAATCAATGTATCCATTAACAAATTAAATTCATCCACCAAAGACACACAGTAAATAACATCATACTAAAAAGTACATTGAGTCCTTTTAATCCATTTCGATTTCAACTTCATAAGCATTAATCTCCCCTACCTACTTATTGGGTGGAAGTTGATTTGTTGAATCAAATTATTATGATTACATTGTAACCATATTTTATCATTTCCATAAAATTGTTCATTAAACCTGTATTTAAACACTGAATTTTATTTTAAAAATTGCAAATGTTTATGCTGCTCAGTGCGAGTAATGAAAAATATACCACACATTCAGAAAGTATTCAGACCTCCTTCATGTCTGTCAATTTTGTTACGCTGCAGCCTGATTCTACAGTTGTTGAAATTTCTGCCATTCTTCCTTGCAAATCCTCTCAAGCTCAGTCAGGCTGGATGGTGACCATTGATGGCAGCTATTTTCAGGTCCCTCCAGAGATGTTCAATAGGGTTCAAGTCAGGGCTCTGGGTGGGCCATTCACAGAGTTGTCCCTAAGACACTCCTATATTTTCTTGGCTTGTGCTTAGGATTGTTGTCATGTTGGAAAATGAACCTTCCGCCCAGTCTGAAGTCCTGAGCACTGTGAAACTGGTTTTCATTGAGGATATCCCTGTACTTTGCTCAATTCAGCTTTCATTCAACCCTGACCAGTCTCCCAGTTCCTGCTGCTGAAAAACATTCCCACAGCTGCCACCCCCATGCTTCATTTTTGAGTTGATATTGGGGAGGTGATAAGCAGTGTCAGGTATCCTCCAGATATAATATTTAGAATGGAAGCCAATTGGTTTCATCAGATCAAAGGATCTTGTTCCTCACAGTCTGAGATTCCTTCAGGTGCTTTTTTGCAAACTCCAAGCAGGTTTTCATATGTTTTGCATTGAGGAGAGGTTTCTGTCTAGCCACTCTGCCATAAAGCCCAGATTGGTGGAGGGTTACAGTGGTGGTTGTCCTTCTGAAATTCTGTTCCATCTCCACACAGGATCTTTGGAGCTCAGTCAGAGAGACAAAAGTAAAGGGGGTCTGAATACTTCCTGAATGCACTGTTTACTATACACTGAATACATTATTCCTGCAAATCCAATCATAACATCTAAGCCGTCTTTAATGTGTGCATCCAAGTATTTTACCAAAATGCATCCATGTTTACTAGAGGTTGAAAACTGCCAAATTTCTAAAAACAAAAAACCAAAAAGAACCCAGCTGCTGGAAGAAAATAATACATTTGAAAACACATTAGTCTGTAATCTTCATTTCCTCAGTCCTTCCACTTGTAATGCTTTTTAAACCTTCACATTCATCTTCATTCTCTTTGTCTAGACATTCTTTAATTGTGTTTTCAAAATGTCTAAGAAACTGTGCTGTATATATGACTGATGGAGAAAAATATCCTTATCTTCTCTACATTTTGCAGTACTACTTTTACAGGCCAGGCTTTTGAGGGATCATAAATACTAAATGCTCTAAACCATAACTGTATTATGAGACTTGCAGAGGGAGCTGCTTAGCGGTATAGCTCAGTCATATACTGAGCTATTATGACTTACATTGTACAAACCAATCCCCAGACTGTTTGAGAAGCTTAGATAGCTGAACTACTGAAGAAGATAAAGGGGGAATTAAGAGGTCTTTTATTTCCATGTTATGCTAGAAAGAAAAGACCATATTTAAAACATCAATGCAGGTGATGCATATTAAAAATACCAATAAAGCACTAAATTGAAATTCAATGCACATTTGCACTACAATATAAATCCTTATCAGAATGAATGTCAAGACTTAGTCAAATACGTTTATGTGGAGTGCAAATTTCAAACTAATTCATATTAATGATTATAAAATAAGTTGGAAAATAGTTTCCAGGATTAATTATTATTTAAGATTTTTATAGATTTAGGCAAATCCATGTTGTCATTTTATCCCAGTGTAAAGATAGTCCAGTAAATGTTTCATAAATATGTTTGAATGTCTTTGCTGTATCTCAGTTTTGTACTTAGACAGGCTCAAAATGTCTTAAGTTGACATAATGTGAATTGATGTTTTCCTTAATATCCCAAATCAAGATACTGTGTACAGAAATTGTACTCATAGTAATTTGCATCAAGGAAGTGGTGTAAAATAATGAGTTTTGTGCTGGCAGTTTTGGGAATTCAATTTGTTTTGCCAGATTCCTTTAGAACCATCTCCTTTAGTCTTGCCCTGGTCTGTTTGCCTAATTTGAGCTTCTTTTGGGTGAAAGGAAGACAAGAACTCTGATTCCTGCAACCATTTTAGTAGATTGGTCAACTGGTTGACCTAGGAAGTCAAAACCTAGGCCTTGAACTGATTCAAGCATCCAAATTTAACACATTAGTGTTATTAATGTGTTAAATTACTAATTTAAAAACTCAGCTTTTAAATTTATGAAGTCTATTTAAAGAATTATTTCCCAGTAGTCATTACTCCCACAGATGCCCTGGTTTCTTGTTTCCTCTTCTCATGTTAAGTAAGTTATTAGGTAGTTTATAGCTCCCACACTGTTCCCTATAGCTATATTCTTTCCTCAACATCCAGCAACACTTTCCTCTTCAGCAGCACTTCCCATCACTTGCATCACTTGCATTTTATAGACACAAATTATGAACAACCGCTAGATAGCTACTGAGAAATACAACCCGTTCCTCCAACAGTTTGATGGCAGCCAGGATTGTTATATTGAATTGTAAATTGGTTGATCTATAGTTTGAAGATGGTGATGATGATTATGATGATGATGATATTAAATTAAATTGGTCAATTATGAAATGGGAAAGAAAAAAAAATAAAGAGCATAACCAAAGTGCATATATCAACTGGAAGTATTTGGTTAAACTCGTATATCTGTTAAATCTGAATGTATGTAATGCACATTATTTTAGTTCTTTATTTAATAATAAAAGTGCATTGATTTTTGTACCGGTAAGTCAAATGTCTTGAATTGATACAAATGATTAAAAAAAAAACCACGAGCATTGCTGAGCAGGGCCTACTTTTAACCTTTACATCAGGAATATAGATCTTCAATAATGTTATACATCAACTTGCATGGATTGTTTTCCATTAGGACCTTTAATAACATGAAGGATATGTTGGGTTTCTGAACAATTTAGTTAAAAGCCAAGTCATGCTGCATTTTTTCAGATCTATCTTCTCTGCTTTGGACATTTACAGAGTATGCCATACATACCCAATAATCAATTCCTGCAGGGCTAAACTGTTATATCACTAAATCATGTAAAATTATTCTGCAATGTCTCTGATATGGAACACCTAAGATGTATTACTCCTATTCTTAATCAGTTCTTTCACTGGCATCTAATTTTCCTGATGTTAACGGAAACATAGTTTTTATTGAAGCCAAATTCTGCTGTTCAGTAACACAGGTTCATAAAAGCATGTTGCATAGTTAATTTGTCATACCCCACACTCTATTTTGCACTTAGTTTTATCTTTAATTAAAATTATGTACTACAATTATGTACTTTGGTAATTTTATTGATTGAGGAAGAGCATACACCCTATTTATCAAATAGATTACATTCCAAGCAGTTGTTTGTAAGACTGTTTTGTCTAACAAACATAAATCTATGCTCAGTGTAGAGCCTGCCTTGCCCGGGTAGCACTCCAGTGGGCTTTGGGTGGTGGCAGGAGAGGACATAAGGGGGGAGTACAGGAGAGGGTGGGAGGAAGTTGGTTTCTGGAGTGCTGCATACACACACATATGCAGTATGTAGGAAGCTGTTCCTTTCCTGTCATCTCCCAATTTATTTTCCTGCCTTCTCCCACTGTTGCCCAGGATTTTGCTGAAATGGTTCCACTTTGTGTGGACAGTGGGGGGAGAAGTAAGTTTTACCTGTCAACAGCTCCAGCTTAGAGGGAACCAGGGTTTAGGAAAGGATGACAGAATTCCACATATGTATTTTGCCAATATAAACAACCTGTCCGCCTTATCTTGACTTGTTCATGTGGACAGATTTGTTCACATCAGCAAAAGTTTGCAATTTGAAAGTTATTAGAGCAATGTGTAGGTTTGTGTTTTCATAGCAAGCTTTAACTAAATTGAAAGCTTAGGAACTGAACAGAATTATCTAAAATATTAATTCCTAACCTCACTCCCAAACCAATTTTTAAAAATAGTTTGGACCATTTCAGACTCCCAAGGACATCACTAAAATTAGTTATAAACCCTGACAAAGGCCTGAACTACATTTGTATTGTTTATTTTTGTCCTTTTTGCCAGTAGCTTGATAACTGTGAGCTCCTATGAATCTGATAATTGATACATGAATCAGAACATTGTACTATGAAAAGGTTGCCTTTTTCCCTAGATATGCTATTTTTAGCAAAACAACCACTTTGAGTTTGCTGGAATCTGTTTGGCCTTTATGCATTAAACCAAAAGGAAATCCTACTCTATTTTTTTAGGTTTGACAGAACCAGATCAATGTGCTATTTTGTGATGGGTATGTAAATGACATGTCTACAAAGATTTAAAAAATAGCTTATGGTTAAAAAAAAAAATTTATAGATTGATTAAGTAGGGTTTCCCAGATCTTCCATGATCAAGTTAATATAGTTTAACCTCCTGTTCTCAGTGCTCTTAACTGTGCTGTTACATTTTGTAAAATGAGAAATTGTACTTTGACTCCAATATAAATAGGCTTTAAACTATAAAAAGTCCATTGAGAAGAATGCGATTGATTTTACTGATTAGTGCTATGTGCTATTGATAAAATAATTTAAAATGGTAAGATCAGCAAAAAAAATGCAGTATTTGTGCTCATGGTGTAAATCAAATATAGGATCTAATCAGCTTTCTAGAATAAATTGAAATTTATGGAACAAATTTTCTTTACAAAAGTGCAAGATCAGCTTCAATTAGAAAGCATTCATATAATATGCATGATGGTATGTTTTTACTGCATATTGTGTATTAAAATACATAATATATCCTGCATATTATTAAGCATTTCATATTGCTTCAGTGTATATGATAAAGAAAAACATTCAGAGTATAGGAGGAAGCATTAAAAATTCATAAATTAATACTCATTTAATCAGGACATTAAATATAAAATGAGATACATTTCCAGTAGACACTGAAAACATAAACTAATCACAAGGGGAAAAGTATTCTATATAGCAAAATTGCTGTAATTAAAATCAGTCATTATCAATTCATTAAATGAAATTCTTCAGAATGTGATGGTACCAGTCAAATATGTTTGGACAGTGGGACAGTGATATTTCACGTTAGTCTTTCTTGATTGTTTATGGATATATGTGCCAGCATGATAAACATAGTTTGGTACAAAATAGTCAGCTTATGCAGTTCCTTGAATCCAGCTATACGACCAAGTAATCTATCAACAGTTATGCCATTTCATTAGTTCCAATCTAAAGAAAAGCCTGTTGAGAGCTTTAAAGTCTATGTTAGTCAATTTTTAAGGATATCATTTTGAGGTTATTTATAATTTATCTAATTAACATAATGCCATCTAGTGTATCATTGTCTCAGAAAGAGCATAGTTGACATACAAACCAAAATTAACTTTAACTTCTTATGAAAGTTATCAAGAGTCTCCATCAATTGTATGGATGCACTCCTAAAGTCATTAGTTTTTAATGATTTGTTCAACAAGAGTGCAGTTCCCACATTGATAAGTAAAGTGCTTTTACCAGTAATGAAAAGATTAACTTGCAGGCATATTGCAATTCAGACTCAGCCAGTTCTCATTAAGCATCATTTTCTGCAAGCATGGGATTAAGAGGTGACATAGAAATCACATCATGATAATTCCCAAAAGATTCATACAAGCATTTGATGCATTGGAAACTGAATTTTATTTGGTGGCAGTCTGCATTACAGCTGCCAACATGTCTGGATGAAAATGCATGCAGGATTTCCAGTTTAATATTTGTGGGAAGAGAGATTTGATAAAGCCAGTTTACCCGATGAAGCTAATCCATTGAAAGTCATGCTTAAGCATGATGACAAGCTAGTCATAGTGGTCAACCCTTTAGTGACATCTTGATTCATTGATCTTGATTTATTGTCTATCTGTATTCTTTGGAAAAATATATTTTATTTCCTTATTGATTTTAATTCTTATTATTGGACTTGAATAGTGCATTTCAGAATGATTCAATATTCAATTAGTTAACAAAAATAATTAGCATTTAACTTCATATTAAATCAAGCAGTATATGGATGTACATTTATTTGTTTTGTTAGTTACAGAAAAATCTTATTATTGGAAGTAACTCCTGAATAGGAGTTCAAGAAATGTGCCATATTAAGGAGACTGACTCTTTATACCAGGCATAAATGAAGATTCTTCAATTCTAGTGTTGAAGAATATAAATATCAGCAGAAGTGTCTGTGAAGTGAACAGACATATTTGTTAAGAGTTGTAGTTTGATGAAGGCAGTGTCAGATGGTAGATTAATTTCTGCTTTCTACTAATATATTCAAGTACTTTTTTTTCCCAATGAATAGGGCATATAGCATTTGGGATTTTATTTTCAAATTGAATAAGGTGGTTAAAAAAGTTTTCAGCATAGAACTCAGTGGTGGGTTTCAAATTTTTTTACTCCTGGTTCTGTGAGCATGGCTTGGTGGGCATGGCAGGAGAAGGTTACTGCAAAATCCCCATTTCCTCCCGATCAGCTGGGACTTGGGAGGCAGAGAATAAATGGGGCGGGGCCAGTCAGAATTTTTACTACTGATTCTCTGAACTACTCAAAATTTCCACTACTGGTTCTCCAGAACTGGTCAGAATCTGCTGAAACCCACCTCTGATAGAACTAATACATTTATTTGCTTAGTTGATTTTTGAGATTTTGTATGTTTGTCTATTTGGAGATCACAGCACCATAAATCATATACCCCAGAATTATATAACTCATAACCCATAATAATTTCAAGACAGTAGCATCATTAATCTTCTTTCATGGCCATATCAATACATTATTAAACAAGTCTGTAGGATTCTCAAAACCAACTGTCAATAATTCCTACATCCTTTGATTTTCATTTAATATGGTCCCAAGAGGCAATTACATAGCTATGTTCTTCCCCTGAAGGTTGCAACAATGAGGATTAACTAAATCAATATTTTTAATAAGCCAAATTGAATAATTGAAACATCTCAGGACAATTTGTTATAGCTACTGAAAATAAATAAAAAGCAAGACTAAGAAAAATTACATTTCCCATCTGGATATTTTCAGAGAAAAGGAATTATTTTTCAACTGAATTATGATTATTTTTCCTTTGGCTCTGCCCTGAAGATGTTTGGCCAATAAATGTTCATAATTATAATGATGAAAGGTGATATAATGCAGCTTAGATCACAAAACTATAATTACTGCATTATTTTATCATCCAATACCTAATAAGACAGGAAGTTAAGCTGAAAGCCACTTTAAGTCTACTGGTAGTAGTTAAGGCTAGAAACCAGGAGGCTATGAGTCTCAAATCCAGTATTTGGCCATAAAAAAACATTACGGATGCGTAGACAACTATATTGCCTTTTCATTAATTACATCATACAGAAACTTTCCAAAAAAAAAGAAGGAAGGCATGCAACTATTCTCGAAGCCTGCACAGTTGAATTTTTTAATCCTTCATACACCTACTCATATCTACCATTTTGGTGGAAAATAGAACATGTCTTTTCATTATATGCTGTCCAGAATCACATTCTGTGACATGGACGGCTGTATAAATATTTATAAAAACAAAAACCCCAAACATTCTTCTAACTGACTGCTTCTATACTTTGTTATTTGTATTTGTAAATCGAGTTGAAAAGGTTGTTATCCTGAAGGAAAGGATATAAATAATTGATATGAAAAAGGATGCATCTCATCTAATGATATTTCCCTAGATTCAGAAGAAAAGGCAATCCCTTTAAAATCATAACATTCAGTCAAATGATGAAGTTTGGAGTTATTGGTATCTCTGAGCTTGGTTATATACTTAGAGATGTTTCATTACCCATCTAGGTAACATCATCATGATACATTTACAATGAACATCTGCAAGCAGATGACCAAGCTCAGACTGTGTCAAGAATTTCACAGTTCAACCCTGAGCTACATATACTTTCTTCTATTGGAATGGTAAAGCTTAAATACTTCTATTCTAAATAACAGAAGCCCATGTCTTTTCCTCCATTACATTTCCAAGATATTCTGATCCTTTCTGTATGCTCTTTCAGCAAACTAAGTTCAGTCCTTATCTAAAGTAGTAGTTTGCTCATTGCATAAGTGTGTGTCCGAATATGTATGAGTTAAACTACCAAGAGAATGTAATATATTTTGACTCTATATTTTGTCTAGCTTGGGAAACTCTTTACTCTCTAAAAAAAGTTGTTTTATACATCTTTCATATGTATATGTGTTTGGCATTTACCATAATACAATTATAAGGAGGTAGCAATAGCACTTAGACTATATATCATTTCATAGTCCTTTATAAATCACTCTTAAGTGGTTTACAGAGTCAGCATATTCGCCCCAACAATCTGGGTCCTAATTTTACCAACGTCAGAAGGATGGAAAGCTGAGTCAACCTTGAACCGGTCAGGATTGAACTCCTGGCAGTGAACAGTGTCAGCCTGAAATACTGCATTCCAACCACTGTGCCACCAAGGCTCTTAGGTAACATAATTGTATTCATGATTCTTTTATCTAAAACTATTTTTTTGTCTGTTGAACATTCAAAGAAGTTTGTTAGTTAATTCTCATGTGATTTATATCCCAAGCTTAAAACGTTTTGGAAAATTCATTGCAATTTGGTTAGGATTTGCAACTATTCAGCATCTATTAAAATAAAGATATACTCTGTGTTTATTTATTTTTTTACTAGATGACCCTCCATAGCAGTTTCACAGTTTGCATAAAGCCTGAACACATCAGAATCTGAAGCTGCAGGATACCATAAAACTGTGTGGGATGGCAGGAATAAGCTTTTCCTTAATAATAATCACTCACTAATTCCCTTCATGCTCAAATTTAATCATTATGCCCTTTAACTATCCTTTTTTAGACAAAGCCAAAGGGGAAAGAAACATAAAATGATGAAAAATATTTCTTTTTTTAAAAAAATAGTTTTTATTATTATTTACAAGGTTAAAACAAAAAGAAAAGTACATACATTAACAAACTATCACAAAGA
>JANHFM010005614.1:0-10000 GCA_032468115.1 Grayia smithii | reverse complement strand
GAGAGAGAGAGAGAGAGAGTATCTTGTTATCTATGGAGAGTCTCAGTCATTCAGGTCATCGTTGTCTCAAAGGTGCTTTTTCAAAAAAGCAACTGGATTATGTTTTCTTCCTTAATGAAGAAGTTTCACTTCTCAACCAAGAATCTTCTATAGTTCTGCTGGATGATGTGTGTTTGTGTGTGTGTGTTCTATTCCAGTCACCTGGTTGTTAGCACTCTCACTGAAAACTTGAGGCTTTCTTGGTATTACTGTTTATCTTTGCCCTCAGGGTCACCTACATCAGAGTGCAAATAGTAATAGCACTTACACTTATATACCACTTCATAGTGCTTTTACAGCCATCTCTAAGTGGTTTACAGAGTCAGCATATTGGCCCCAACAATCTGGGTCTTCATTTTACCCACCTTGGAAGGATGGAAGACTGAGTCAACCTAGAGCCGGTGAGATTTGAACTGCCAAACTGCAGCTAGCAGTCAGCTGAAGTAGCCCGCAGTACTGCACTCTAACCACTGTGCCACCTTGGCTCAAATGGTGGATGATGTGTTGTGGAATCTTCTTGGAATTGCTGAAAGGTCTGTGTTGTAAACAGGAGCTAGTTGGTGTCACATATTTTACCTCTGTTGAGAAAGGATTATTCGGTTTTAACATAGATGGACTGTTTACTCCTCTTTCAAACCAGTGGTCCTCTTTATCCAGAATGTGGTCTTTGCTATCTTCAAAAGAGTTACCTTTGTCTTTCAAATACAGCTGGACTATTGAATATTGGCCTGGTGGGTTGGTTTTCCTATGTTGTGGCATGCATTTGTGAAGTAATTGTTTTGTTTCTCCAATGTACAGATTGTCTTACTGGAATGTATTGTATATATCACAAAGAGAGAAAAGAAAGTACAGGAAAAAAGAACATAAAGGAAAAAAAAAGAAAACAAATATTCAAGTGATTTTTTATTTTCTTTGTTTCCTATAAGGTTACATCTAATACCTCTTATTGCAATAGCTCATCCCTTATGCATACAAAAATCCATAAATCTTTTCTGTCCCAGTTTCAGAATACAGTCCATTTTGAATTTTGTAGCTTACTTGGTGAAACAAATCAACTTTGCACTTGCTTTTGCTTCTAGGAATCTAAATTTCATACAAATATTGTAGGACTTGATCTCTCTTTGAATTTTCTTTTTCCTATCACAAAGGCTTTCTAGACTTTAGCCAACCTCTTTTGTAAATCCAGTAGGAAATCCCTGTCCATCTCATTCATTTTTATTTCCACTTTAACTGTGGAAATCTTTAACTAATCCACATTTTTTCATTTTCCAGCATTTCAACCATTGTTTTATATTCTAATTTTCTACATCACATAAGGCATTTTTAGCTCTTCATTCTGTAGAGTTTAAAAGAAGGTACAAATAATCCTCGACTTTCGACCACAATTGAGTCCAAAATTTCTGTTGCTAAGTGAGACAGTTGTTAAGTGAGTTTTACCTCATTTATGACCTTTCTTGCCACAGTTTTTAAGTGAATCATTGCAGTTGTTAAATTAGTAAAATGGTTGTTAAGTAGTTAATCTGGCTTCCCCACTGACTTTGCTTGTCAGAAGGTTGCGAAAGGTGATTATATGACTCTGGGACACTGCAACCATCATAAATATGAGTCAGTTGCCAAGCATCTGAATTTTGATCACATGACTATAGGAATGCTGCATCAATTATAAATGTGAAAACCGGTCATAGTTCATTTTTTCCAGTGCCATTGTAATTTTGAACAATCACTAAATGAATTGTTATAGTCAAGGACTACCAGTATTCTTTTTCAGATCTGTCGCTCACAAAAAGGTAAGTTCTTCCCCTCCCTCTTTTCTTTTGTCATTTATTTCAAATTCTTTAAATTCATGTTTATATTCATGTTTGTTCTAAATGAATGAAAAATCACCAGGTAGTTTTGCAAATATGCTATTTTGAAGACTTCAGTTTGCCTCAACCTAGTAAAATAGATAATTTCTGAATCTTCTATCCTCTCCTTATCCAGAGGCATTCCATGAGGCTGATCTCTTCATCATTCCTTTTGTTACATTCACATTTACTCATTTGGAGATTTGATAGCTCACCATTCTTCACCCAGAAAACAAGTCTTTTATATTTTCATGTACTAGAGTTCAGGTTCATCTTACTGATTTTTTATATTCTGATATAAACAAATGGTCATTTTGCCTTTTCATTTACTATTTTAATGGTATGAGGTTTCTACTGTCTTTTATTTACTTCAGGAATCTTCAAGTGTATAGGATTCATCTTAAAATCTTCCTGTAAAGTGCACAATCTTGGCTAAACACATTTTTATTTTTCATTATGAACTGCAATGTGTCCTGTACCAACTGTCCATCATCCAGGTAAACCAGGAATGTTCTCAGACATCAAATATCTTCCATTAACATGATTATATATCATTTACTTGCAATATTCCTATTTTCCTTCCCTTCTTTCCATGGGTGTATATAAAGATGAGAATACATCTGAACTGCCATCCATCCCAATGGTTTCCCACCTTCCTTCTCAGATCTTTTGTGGTTTTCAATAATATAATTGGCTCCAATATAAAATAAAGAGGAATAAATCTTTCTTAATAATTCTCGATAATAATAACCTCATAAAAACTAACAAGAAGGAATAATTAATTAACCTGATCATTCTTTGAAGTTGCTGTCTGTTCTAGATACTATACAAGTCATAGTGTATAACCACTAATTCCTTACAGCTTTTCTTGCAGACCTTAGTTATCTGCCTTAGAAACTACCTTCTTGTTTAAAGCATCATTTTTCTTCTCCTAAAGCCTTCAGAAGTTTTCTTTTGTGAGTATAAAAGCTATTCTGAATATCAATTGTAGAGAATATTTTTGAGATTTCTTTTTTTTTCACCAATGAGTCATGCTCATAAATTGGGTAGAAGGCTAGTTCCTTCTTTACTGGATTTTTCTTTTGGAATGTTGTTTCTTCTGCCAGTTTCTGCTGAATGTCTCACTTATTTGTTCTGATAAGTCTTTATCTTCTTTACCCTTTCATGAACCCCTGGAAATTGTGCTACACTCATCACTGGTGTCATTAGTTCCTAAAAGCCTTGTTCTCTATTACCAAATGTCACTCTCCATCCCCAATCTGCAGCATTAAACTAATGTGATGAAATTAGAGAAAGTTTTTGGTTCTCCCCTACTAAAATACAATTTTTATTTTTTTTTAAAAAACTGGAAGTATTCCTTTTTCTCACTAACTAATCACAATGCCGGTGTGGCATCAAAACACTACTAGTAGCTGTTCATGTAACGATAACCTTACACTTGACTGCTTCTTTACACACTTGATTACACTGGCTTTAGGGAAGTTTTTGCCAAGTCTGTCTTCAAATAGTATCACATTTGAGACATGGTGCTTTAAACATTCCATTTCAGATGGGAGTTATTTTTAAGCTTGTCTGAAAACATGATTATGAATTATTAGATCTCAACACAATGCTTTAGAAAAAAATCAGTTTGGACAGATGTTGATTTTAAAAATACCATATGGAAAACTTATCTAAAGGTTATATTTAGCAATATAGAAAGATATTTGTCTATTTGCCTATTTTGTCCAATAGCAATTCTCCAGTGTCTCAAGGAGCGGTTTTTCCATCACGTGTCACCTAGTTGAAGACACTCAAGCAGAACAGTTAAAGGTCTTTCTGTGAGATACAACTAAAGCCTGAAATAATTATTTAAATATTTGCTTTTTTCTCTTGTGTTGGTATTAAAGATCAATGTTTCTGGCAATTCTTGTAGCAAAATTGTATGCTTCCCTCAGTAAAATGGCATTGTTGATCTGAAGGTCATCTTTGTTAACCTTTTCATCTGAGGCATGTTCAATTCAGATAGGTTAATTTGTAAGGAAAAAGATGTCCAATTTTTTTCAGTGCAATAAGTATGCCAAATCAGGATTTAATTACTTATGTACATTTTGGAGTGTAACACTTTTATTTGGATTACCACTTTTGGCTAACTATCAGTTCTGGATATCTAATCATCAGTCTTGATGCACAGTAACAAGGAAATTGGCTCTACAAAACTGAAGCATTGTCCAGAGACATTGGCCCTCCAAAGAATTCTTGTTCAGCCCTATTTGGAGATTAGGATGTTTTATATGACACAAATATATTTTGGTGCAAACATTTTGTTATCCTTAGAGGAAGAATCATTGTTGTTGTTATCATCCTTATCCTCATTATCATACAAGCCACCATTCAATAAACCTTCAGTTGAAGGTAAAGGTTTTCCTGTCCTGACTCTAGGGGGTGGTGTTCATCTCTGTTTCTTAACTGAGGGAGTCAGTATTGTCCAAACACATTTCCGTGGTCATATGGCCAGCATGACTGTATGCTGAGGCGCACAGAAAGCTTTATTCTATTTATTAAATATCAGCTTTACCAGTCAATAGTTATTAATGTATACCTTTGCTTTTCTTATCTATAAAAGAACCTTGCTAATTGGCAATGTGATTAATTTTCTATAATCTTTTAATTTATAAGATCCTTTCCATGAATAAAACTCTGAATTAATCTTAAAATCTCCATTTCATCGGATCTGCAGCAATTGCTGCATGTGTGTATATATGCATATGTGGATATGTCTGTTTCTGTACAGAATATTATTTTTTATTAAGCTGATTCTTTATGAACAATTCAGGATAGCACAAATGAAGAATTTATTTAATCATGTTGCTTTATTCTTTTATTATAGGAAGATGCTGTGTTAGTCTAGGCTAGAAAAAATATCAGAATGTTTCTAGTAACAGTTTCTAACTAATAAAAATTATTAAAAGTTATAAGCTTTTGTGAGCTATATCAGCTCCACAGAATGACTAGACTGGGTGGTTAGGATTTAAATTGAAGTGGCAGAAGGAAAGAAAAGGACAAGAAACATATGTTGGTTATGTAGATGTAGATTACATGAGATACAGGTTATAAACAATTTATCAGTTAAGAGCTGTAATGCATTAAAATACTTTGTGTTTATTGAGATTTTCTGAGATTGCCTTTTGATGTATATAAGTGTCAACCTGTGTTTCAGGGTTCAAGTTCTGTTTTTCAAAAACAGTTCTGACATAGAGTATTTTGAAAAGTTGAAAGACTGCAATACCACTTTATTCTTGTTTTGCACTTTGATACTGTATCAAATTTGCATTTGTATATACTTTTGTGCAAAATTATTCCATTACTTCCATGCATTCCTGGCATTCCTGGCAGATGATGGCATGTATCACATTAGGAAAGAAACATATAATGGCAGCTGTAATCTTGTTTGTATACTTTCTAGACTCTATGATATTATTGTTGGGGTACATATGGGGCCTAAGTTGACTTTGCTTGTCAGAAAGTCTATTTAAGAGCTGTGTGGTGCAGTGGTTAGAATGCAGGCTATGTCTGCTGATTGCTGGCTGCCAGAAGTTTGATAATTCAAATCTCAGCAGTTCAAGGTTGACTCAGGCTTCCATCCTACTGAGGTCGGTAAAATGAAGACCCAGATTGTTGGGGGCAATATGTTGACTCTGTAAACCAATTAGAGAGGCCTGCAAAACACTGTGAAGTGATATATAAGTCTAAGTGCTATTGTTATTTCCATTTTGCATACTTTTCTGTGCTGTCAAAGTTCTATTCACTAGGAAAAAGAAAAAAATAGTTTCCCAATCTTTTTAGGAACTTAAGTTTTCACCCAACTTGTAAACAACTTTCTTAATTGTCTAAATTACAAGCCCTTTGATGAATGAATGGATTCCACTTTTCTAAACTAAGACCCTTACTACTGTTTTGTTAATAGCACTAATAGTTTAAGATGAAATGAAAATATACCTTATTTCTTTTTCTTTTTAATAAATATTTTAATAATATAGGCATGCAGAGAGATAGGTAGATTACCATCTCTGAAGTCATCCCAAGTTTTGCAATCCTTTCTTTTTTACAGTCTTTTATTTTATTTTTAGTGAACATAGTAGTAAACTTAAAACATTAAAAATAGATATTATCTAAAGCATTGAGAAAAGAAAATGACTGATTACAGATTGCTCATTCAATTCACTGAGATACACCTCTGTCAATCAAACTGAAATTTAGAGAAAGATTGTTTTGTATGATAGCTGTTGAAAGCCAAATAATTTCGAAACTCTTCTGATTACATTTGATGAAGACAGCTTTATGTAGTATCAACTTTTCTTCATACAGCCAAGGATTAAGTCAGAGCTCCACTGAATTATATGTAGTATACTTTAATAGAACAGTATTTACAATGATAGGTAATTATTATGCGTTTCAAAATCTTTCAAATTATTAATATAAGTAGAAATAGTTATAGTTTACTGAATTCAAATTTGAATACATAATCTTACCCTGGCTCTTAATGATCTTTTTTTTAAAATGTGATTTTGTATTCAAACCATGAATGCTATAGAGCTTCATCCAGAGGATAAATATTTGTTTATTCATTTGGTGTCAGATGAGACTGACTCTTTGCTTTGATGATTAGTTTTTAAATTAAGAAGACTTATTCTTGCAGTTAATGAAGATCAGCACAGAACTACTGAAGGGAAAAAAACTCATTTGTTAAACATGAAGTAGTTATTGATGGGGGTCTTGCACAAATTTAATATGAAAGAAACCCAAAAATTGAAACTAGAAATGTATCCCTAGCAGTTAATCCCATCATTGCTTTAACAGTATCTTTCAAAAAGTTTCTTTGATGATAATTCTGGGAATGTTAGTTTTAAGTATATCTTGGATGGACCAATTCTATTCAAACCTTTATTGTCAATGCACAACATGTGTACAATGAGAATGGATGAGCCTCCCTTAGTGAAGTCCCCCAAACACAAAATACATCTCAATAACTCATAAGTGAAAGAAAAAAAAGCCCTAATGCAATAGATCATACTAAGAGACACACAATCCTATATACAATCCTCTGACAGCACAGGCTCGGGAGTCGGGGCTACAATATATATATGTGCATAACATAACATTATATTATATTGCACCAGTGTAGACATGTTACATGTTGTCCTGGCCCTGCAAGTCTATCTTACTAAACAGTTGTGGTGTTATGTTGCATTCAGAAGTCTCACAGCCATGGATAGAAGCTATTTTTCAGCCTGTTCAACTGGCTATGCTTCTATATCTCCTGCCCAATGGTAGGAGAGTACAGAAGTGCTGACCGGGGTGTGAATCATCCCTAAGGATTTTCCTCACCCTGCTAAGACATTGAGTCCTAGCAATTTCATCTAGTGAGGTCAGGGGACAGCCCATGATATTTTGTGCTGTACTCATCATCCTTTTTAATGTCTTTCAGTCTGTGGCTGTCAAGTCAGCATACCATACGGTAACGCAATATGTGAGGATGCTTTCTATTGTAGACCAGTAGAAGGAGGTCATCAGTTGTTGTTCCACCTTGTTTTTCCGCAAGATCCTGAGGAAATGGAGTCTCTGTTGAGCCTTCCTGACCACCTGGATCGTATTATTTTTCCAGCTGAGATCTTCACTAAGATGGACTCCCAGGAATTTGAAAGAGGAGATCCTCTCCACACAGCCCCCCTTGATGTAAAGTGGGGCAGGTTCCTCTCTCTTCTTCTGGAAGTCTATTGCTGAATTGCTGAGCACTTGAATTGTGCTCAAAAAAACAACAACTGTAAGCCGCCCTGAGTCTTCGGAGAAGGGCGGGATATAAATAGAAATAATAATAAAAAAAGTCTAGCAGTATCTCCTTGGTCTTGCTGATATTTAGGTGCAGGTTGTTTCCTGAGCACCATGTGAATAACTTCTGGACCTTTTCCCTGTATACTAATTTGTCACCTCAAAGCCCAGTTGAGAAAACGGAATTAAAAGCTTTGAATTCTCCAAAATAAAAGAATCAGAAGTTACCTTAAACAAAGAATCTATAGTCCTAGTGCAGGGGTCAGCAACCTGTGACTCCAGAGCCGCATGTGGCTCTTTCACCCCTCTGCTGCAGCTCCCTGTTGCTCAAAATATGCGTCACAACACCTGCCAGCACACAATTTATTGAGCTTTTTAAACCCTGGTAGGCCAGCAATGGATAAATCCAAGAAAAAGAAAAGTTTCAGAAGAAAACAACATTTAATTCAACTACATATGCTAGTTTTGTGCCGCTCAAGAAATAGTCAGGCACAGGAAGGGTTTTGTGGCTCCCAGTGTTTTTTCTGTGGGAAACAGGTCCAAATGGCTCATTGAGTGTTTAAGGTTGCAGACCCCTGGCCTAGTTCCATTCATATATTTCTTTTCTTTATTATTTATGTTAATTTTCATCACTATTAATATGATAGATAAAATTCAAGATATTATTTATGTTCTAGAACAGTGATGGTGAACCTTTTTGACACCGAGTGCCAAAACGGTCGTGCGGAAATACCACACATTCATGCGAACGCTTGTTGGGGCCACACTCTAGAAAAGCCAAACTTTTGGGTTCTAGCATGCATGGGTGCCTAACAATCAGCTGGCTGGCACACATGCGCAGGCTGGTTTTTGGCACTGCTACATGCACAAAGGACAGCTGATTGTCGTGAGTGCATAGTTGCCAGAAACCCAGAAGACAAACAGTCAAGGTTGCACGTGCTGGGCAACATGGCTTCACGTGCCACTTTGGGCAACCGTTCACCATCATGGTTCTAGAATATTGATGACCATTATCATTATATTATTAAAATATTTGGTTTTTATTTATTTAATTAATTAAAGTTCAACAAAAGATAAAACAGAAGAAACCAGGAAAAAGAATTATAAGGGAAAAGATAGGGGAGAAAAGTGCAAGGAATAAAAAGAAGGGGCGGGGAAGAAAAAGGATAACTTCCACATTTTCCCCATCTACTTCCAATTACAAAATACCTTAATCTTTTGCTTTAAAATTCAATAATACACATTATTGTGTATTTCTATAACTGTTCTAATAATATCAGAATTAAAGTTTCATTTCTTTCAGATTCAAGTAAAGTATCCAACATGAGTTTCCAAGTAGAAACAAAGCTAGACAAGTATTTTGTTTAATCAAAGTAGTCAATTTCACGATCTCCACCAATTTCACTGACTTCACCATCCATATTTGCATTGTGGACATCTGTTTATCCTTCCATTTCTGTGCACACAAAAGTCTTGCTGCTGTTATCATATACAAAAATGAAGTCCTACGTTGTCCCAAAAGTGTTTTTTCAAAAGGCAAGTGTTTTTTTCTTGAAGACATTTCACTTCTCATCCAAGAATCTTCTTCAGTTCCCATATTCATTTTTTCAAACTTCTAATCCATCAAATTTAAAGAAAAATCTTGGATTTCAGTTGTACATTTCTATAAAGATTTCTCTGAATTAAAATACATTTATCATCCCAATAATACTTAGCTTTCTTACATGTCTATCAAGGTGATAAAAAGTATCTTCAGACTGATTAAATTTCCAGCATGTATTTTACATACCATTTTACATCTTTGATAATTTATCAGGTGTTAAAGACCACTGATGTATCTTTATAAAAATTCTCTTTCAAGTTATAATTTAATAATGAATTTCAATTCCTTACTCCACATATACTCATATTGATCAAACATTATATTATGTCCATTTTTACCCTTTAGTATTACAGTATTTAACCTATTCTTCTTCCATATTCATTTTCAATGAAAGTTTATACATCTTAGCAATAGCATGTTCATAACTGGTTCACAGATCCAGGTCAGAATCAGGTGTGTGTCCCATTTGTAAAGTCAAAATTCTTCTTATGCAATTTAAATCTTTCTGTCAACTGAGCATAAACAAACCATGGACAAAATAAAAGTAAAGTAAAAGCCTCCTTTTCCAATGCTTTTCTAAGTTCTCCATCAAATCAATCAGTGTAGGTCAAGCAAGTCTGTGTGATTATCATTTTTCCATCACGCTGCTTAGGAGTTCCAGTCATGGGTATTAACTCCTCTCATTGGCTGCTGACTGAGTTCTAAA
>JANHFM010005613.1:20475-33908 GCA_032468115.1 Grayia smithii | reverse complement strand
AAAAGCATACATATACATACATACACACACACACACACACACACACACATGTGTATATGTATATATATATATATATATATATATATATATATATATATATATACATACATACATACACACACATACAGTACATATACAGTTAAATACACACACACACATATATATACATACACATACACATACATATACATACACATACACACACACATGTATGACTGTGTGTTGGATACGATAGAACTATAGAAAAGGGAAAGGGAAAAATTATGCAATCTGACAAAATATATTTGAATAGAATTCAAATTTTTAACTGTACATTTTAGGATCATTTGTTTAAATATCTAATAATCTGACCGTCAGTCTATACAAAAACACATGCCTGACCATGAGCACTCTGTGATTTTCTGTTTATTCATGGTTAATTGATCATTTACTTAATTTTGCTGGAATTAAAGGTTATAAGCCAAGTGTTTTTTTCAAAATATTTACAGGAATATCTACAAACAAACTTATGTGACCTGTTACTAGATATTTTCTGTTTTCACAAACACTGAAACTTACATGAGCACATGACTGATTACGAATAGATTGAAAGGATATTTTCCCCACTAAAATATAGCATTTATAGAATGAACCTGACCATTCTTTGCTTCAATATTTGCACAATGCTTATTTCAAACTTCCTTAATTTGAGGAAAACTGAAATTCAAAATAATTGACCCAGTTCCAGAATGATTAATTAATTTTTCACATATACAATAAAGACAATTAAAGACATATTCATTTAATATAGAGCAGAGAAATGGCAGGTTATCTTGACTACCCTTTAGTACACTAACTGAAAATATTTAAATTGAAGACATACAGAAGGATTTCTTTTCCCTCAAAGAAATGTGGAGACCTTAATTATAACTATTCCCTACAGTCTTAAATAACAATATCTCATTGATTGTGGGTTTCTAGCTTGACCACAGGAAACCTGAACTCATTCAGTGACTCAAGCATCACAGAGGCTTGCTCTTTATGGTACCAACAAAACAGAATCACTTAAGTGAGGCGTGGAATCACGCTGTGCATTTAATGCACTCTTTTTCAAAGGAAAATGTGCTTTTAAATGTTTTATTTATATTATAGCTATTTTTATATTCTTTTCATTTGAAGAATAATTCATAAATATGAATTTGTCAGGTTAGTAAGAGAGACAACTAATAGAAAGTGACACGTCTGATTCAATAAGAATGGGACTAAAGTGTTTGTTTCATTTATTTGTGTTTTTAATAACTTTGATTTCCAAAAATACAAAATTAAAAGAAAAGAAAGGTTTGGAAAAAAGGAAGAAGCTCAAGAAAAAGAAAAAGTAGAAGTGCAAAAAGAAAAGAGAAACTAAGAAAAATAGAAAAAGAATTACATTCAACTTGTTTTGGTCCACATATGAATCAAAAAATATCAAACTCTTACTTTAAGGTTAAAATTTGTCTATATTATTTGTATAATCCCATGTATTCCTAATCATTGGATCCCCAAATCAACATTTCATTTCATTCATTTTTTTTTCCTTTTGGAAAAAATCCAAGTTGTTTCCAAGTAGGAATAAAAAATTAGTCAATCTAGTCAATGCTGTCAATATCATCTTCTTTGCCAATTAGATTAGATACAGATTAACAGAGTTGGAAGGGAATTTGTAGGTCATCTAGTCCAACCCCCTGCTCAAACAGGAAACCTATACCATTTCTGACAAATGGCAATCCAGTCTTTTCTTGAAAGTCTCAAGTGATGAAGCTCCCACAACTTCCGAACACAAACTGTTCCATTGGTTGATTGTTCTCACTGTCAGAAAGTTCCTCCTCATTTCTTGAATCTCTCCTTGGTCAGTTTCTATCCATTATTACTTGTCTGGCCTTCAGGTACTTTGGAAAACAATTTGACCCCCTCCTCTCTGTGGCAGTCCCTCAAGTATTGGAAGACAGCTATCATGTCTCCTCTGGTCCTTCTCTTCACTAGACTAGCCATGCCCAGTTCATGTAACCATTCTTCATATGTTTTATTCTCTAGTCCCTAATCATCCTGGTTGCTCTCCTCTGCATTTTTTCTAGAGTCTCAACATCTTTTTTATAATGTGGTGACCAAAACTGGATGCAGTACTCTAGGTGTGGTCTTACTATGTCTTTATAGAGTGGTATTAGTACCTCACTTGATCTTGATTGTATCCCTCTGTTAATGCAATTTAGGATTGTGTTGGCTTTTTTAGCTGCCGCTGCACACTGCTGGCTCATATTTAGCTGATTGTCCACTAAGACTCCAAGATCCCTCTCACAGTCACTGCTATTAAGCCTGGTTTCCCCCTGACAGGTTTCTAAACAATTTAAAGTGGTTATTATGTGTCCCTGTAGATAAATATACCTGACACATCCAACTGTTTCAGATACACTCTTGCTAGAAAAAGCATGTACCTTTTTTGGCTGCTCATCTCTGAAAATACTCTGGTTTGCCAATATCTTTCAACTCGACAAAATGTCCTGCGAGCAGAGTGTGGCCAATGCCAGGAAAAGAGGAATAACAACTTTTCCACCCAGTCTTTTTTCTCTCTGTCTTTTTCGTCCCCTCCCAATTCTGCTACCCATCCCATTTGTGCCACCTGTGTCAATTTAACCCCTTTCTGGCATTCCTCTTAAAAGGAGAATTCGTGCAGCGTATTTCTGTATATGGAAATGATTTGTGGGTACAAGACAGATTTTATAGGAAGTATATGAAACTGATGGATTATTTTTCATAAATAGGGTCCTTTATTTGATAAATAATTATAATCAGTAATTATTAATTCAATTAGTTCCACCTCTTTTGGCCTGAGCAATTCCTAGTTTGAAATGTGGCAAACCAGGAAATCTCCAAAACTAGTTTTACACAGAATTGGCAAGTTTTGGCAGACAAGATAGGCAAGCTGGGTGTTGCATTTAGATTTACATCTCTGCCTATCATTTATCTTAATCAACACTTCCTTTGGGAAAGGCGGCTGCCTCCAGTTCAAGATCACCTTCTTTCAGAGTTAGCGGGGACTATTTCCCCTCTCGGCTGTCTATCTGAGCACAGTGGAATGGACAAACAACCAGCATGCGGTCAGGATGTAGGGGAGGTTATTATGGAAACAGTTTCACTCTTGACATGTTCTTATCTCAGGAACAAAAAACTCCTTTAGCCACAGACCTGCTCCATGAAGATGCTTTTATAAATAACCGTCTGGTTCCATTCAGGATTCAAGCTTTTCTGTATGTATTTTGTCTTTCTCTTATTCTCAATGCTGAAGTGAAACAAAGGAACAGAGCATAACATCACTTTCATGGGTCTCCCATTGTTCCAATTTATAAACAGTTTTAACACATCTGATGGTTAAACTTTCAGCCTCTTATAGTCAAATGACATTAGATGGCATTTAATTTCATTGTACAAGGTGCAATGACAATAAAGTAAACTACAATTAGATCTGTTTCAGCATAAATGATAATCTATTGAGCATTTGTTTTAATTACCTTTTAGAATTATGCATATTTTGAAGGGGATTATTACTTTCATGAATATCACTCCTGAACTGAAATTATTGTATAATTTTAAAGCTAAGTCATCTCTTCTAATATGGAAAATAATACAGTAATTTCTAATAAGTTAGCTGGTTATAAAAAATATTGGTTTGTTTAGGCAGATTAATTTTTGCAGAGAAGTGCAGAAGTGATAAATCAGATACAGCAGATGAGCAAATAGCTAAAACTGAATGTGCTACATAATTAGTGTCACTTCAATATAGTGTATATATTGTGTGAGGGACCTTTGCAAGCATTTTTTATGCATGAAGTGCTTGGAGCATTTTTGTAGGATCCCAAAACAGCTGTCTTAGTCTGTGAGGTTGATGGATCAAGAGGGAGGCTTTGCTTATCAAGTGATTTACTAAGATCTATCAAATACCTAACAATTAATAAAAAGTGCAATTAAAATTGAGCTCTATTTGAATACTAACTCATATAGCAAGAATCCCATAAACCCCAAGGAAACTGATATAAAATAGAGAGCTACAATTTATGCACAAAAAAGATTTTTCAGTACTGTATTTGCATTTGCTAGCAAGAAATTCATGTTAGAGAAGCAGAACTATTTTTTTTCTTCCTGATGTTTTCTCACAAGTTCACGGTCTGCTTTTGCCAGATAGATTGTGTTGATCCACGGTGGCTGCGGTGGTGCAGTGGTTAGAGTGCAGTGCTGCAAGCTTCTTCTGCTGATCACCGGCTGCCAGCAGTTTGGCAGATCAAATCTTACCAGGCTCAAGGTTGACTCGTCCTTCCATCCTTCCAAGGTGGATAAAGTGAGGACCCAGATCGTTGGGGGCAATATGCTGGCT
Source organism: Grayia smithii (assembly GCA_032468115.1). Classification (NCBI taxonomy): domain Eukaryota; kingdom Metazoa; phylum Chordata; class Lepidosauria; order Squamata; family Grayiidae; genus Grayia; species Grayia smithii. The sequence continues at coordinate 29,527 of JANHFM010005613.1, read as the reverse complement.
CTGTAAAACCGCTTAGAGAGGGCTGTAAAGCACTATGAAGCGGTATGTAAGTCTAAGTGCTATTGCTAATGCTATCCTCTGGTTCTTTTCGCCCAAGCTTGACTTTGTGGGCTGAGAGAGAGTATGAGTGGCCCAGGCTCACCTGGCCTGTTTTCAGGCTTAAGGTGGGACTAGAACTCACCATCTCCTGGTTCCTAGTCTGATGCTTTACTGGACATAGGCTCTCAGAATAATTATTAATTGACAGTGCATTATTATTTCTGCATATATCAAAATAGTTGTGATCTTTCACAATTAATCCGTTAATGGTAGCATAAGCTGCTGCTGTGTCAATTTGTTGCCTATTACAAATTTTTCACCTCTGGCCATCAATATTCAGATCAGCCGTTCTTGAAGGGAAATGCAGTTTCCTGCTTTATAAATCACTGGAATTCTGGGCGGGTGAGTATACACAAATATTTGAATGCACAGAGCATCAGTTAAAGAATAAAGGGCTCTACCTTGCATTCTGGACAACCATGACTTGGCTGCAAACCCGGTGAAGAAACAAGGCATCGAAAAGCAATAGAAAGGGATACAGGAAGCAAAAGATTAGGAACACAAAGAGATAAAACATGATGCCAACCATATATCAAAAGAGGTTCAAAATTGAGGAAATAAGAAATGTTACACAGACTGGGCACATCATAATAGAATTCACACACACACACACACACACACACACACACACACTGAAACACCCCCCCCCCAAATAACAGCATTAACAATTTAAGTCTATAAGGTCTTGATCATAGATAAATACTATAATATCACAGTGCAGAATTATGATTCATTAATTCATCTTTTCTTTGAAGATTTTATTTCTAGTTTGGAACAAACTATCTTTTCTGAAAATGAAAAACTGATAGCTGATCAGAATGCTGAATTGTAGCTTGATCCTGGTTTAACTAGTTTATGGCTAAAACAAATTCCAATGTCCCATTGTCAGAGAGAAAAGGAACTTGCAGTTTTTTTCACACTGGGAGCAGATTTGATTTAAACTTTTCTCTCTCACAGGAAGGATGGGAAAGAGCCTAGCTTGAAGCATCCTTATGAGGTCTTGGGTCTACTAACAGCCCACCTCATCAGGTTGAATATATTGTGTCATCTTGCAGAAAATGTACAGAGGAGAGAATTCCTGACGTTAATTCTCTTCATTAATTGTAATGCAACCTGTGGCTGACCTTGGGGGGATGAGGAAAAGAGGTGCTACTTAGGAAACAACCAGACAAGAGAGGGATTAACAAGACTGACAACCAAACTCCCTGGAAAAATAATTCAACGGGCCTCCCTTGAAGCTAGAAATGCTGATTATGTAGTCATGAAAGAAGTCTCTAAAAATAGAAAAAACTGAGAATTGTTGCATTGGTGAAATTGTCCCTCCACTCACCCTCTTCCCGGCAGAAGGTAAACTTTGACAAAAGGATCAGAATAACCATTGTTGTCACGGGGAGCAAGATTTCTTGCTTGAAGGACATGAATGATCAAATTGCCAAGTTGCTTGTCATAGTTGATTTGAAGCTAAAGAGAACATTAATTCATGTTAGTTATTTCTGAACTGCTCCTGAAAATAAAGGTGTTTTAAAATTATGTGTTTACAACTTTTTTCTTTCCACTTTGCCCTGATAGCTAGCATAACTGATGAAAATTCTAAGCTTCCTTTAAAGTAATTCAGAAGAAATTCAATTCAAGTAAATAAGCTCTAAAAAGAAAGAAAAATGGAAATAAGTATATAAGCATACTTGCAAAAATGGACTTTTTTGCAACTATGTGGACTTTCTTATTGCCATCTTTGGGTATTATTTTAGTTTCCAAGTTTGGCCTACACCTTGGTTATCTCTTTGTGGTCTCTCAACCAAGTAATAGAGTGCAGGGGTCCCAACCCTCCCATCTGTGAACCAGTACCAGTCTGCGGCCTGTTGGGACCTAGGCTGTGCAAGTTGGAGACCCTTGGCATAGGGCGCTTGAGTTAATTCTGGGGATGGCAAGAGGTTGACTGAATGTTGCCACCTGCTTGGCACAAAAGTTGAAGTCTTTCTCAAGTCGGGCTCATCTTCAGAAGATGGTGGTACCAACGTAAGTGATTCTAAATATTTATTTTTAGCTCCCAGCCTGGCTGTCCATCTGAATATTAACCAGCTTTACCAATAAAGAGAGGTGGCAACAGCAATTATAGACAGTGGATCACAAAATGCTTTGCATAATGAAAAAGTCAACCCTAATAGAGTGTTCTAGCTTGCTGTCCACTGTCCTTGCTATTCCAGAGGGCAGTTTATTTATTTATTTACTTATTTTATTGCATTTATATGCCGCCCCCTCTCCCGAAGGACTCAGGGTGGCTCACAATTAAAAACCACAATAAATAACTTAAAAAGCAATGTTAATAATGCAATGCAATAATAAACCCCAAGTTAAAACAAATAAAATTTAAAACATACGTTGAAATTAACAATATAAAATCCCCATCACATCAGCCTATTTGATCAAAAAGCCATGTCTTCAGATCACGGCGGAAGGAGCGGAGGTCAGGGGCGGTCCGGAGGTCAGTGGGGAGTTCATTCCAGAGGGCCGGTGTGCCCACAGCGAACGCCCTCACCCTGGGGACCACCCGCCGGCACTGTCTGGTGGATGGTACCCTGAGGAGCGCAGCCCTGTGTGAGCGCACGGGGCGGTGGGATGAAGGCAGCAAGTACCCTGGGCCAATGCCATGTAGGGCTTTATAGGTTTATAGTTTGGCCTGATTCTACTGAGAAAATGGAGTCAACAAAGCTCCTGTGGTGCAAACAGCCCATTCTTTTACTTCTGGGTCCATTCTAAGAGTTTGAATCCAGAAATCTACTCTTTAGTCACTAGAATGATAAGGAACCTAAAGGCTGGGTGGCATCCGGTGAGGATTTTTTCTTTGTTCTTGATCACATGCACTATTAATTTGTATTCATTTATAAACTGTATAAATATATGCTGAGCTTTATTATACCCTTATGGAACAGAGTTGGGGCAGGAACAACAGTCCCCTGGGAAGGAATGAAACAGAACTAAGTACATATTTATTTTGATCCCAATCATGAAAAATACCAGTTTGGTCCCTATTACAGGTACAGGAATAGAATCGGGTCAACAGTGAAGCAGCCTTCTGCAATATCATCATCATCATTATCATCATCATCATCATCCTCAGTCTAACCAAATCCTATTTCCCTGGCTTGGGCAACACCCCCCACCCCACCCCAATTTGCAGTGTGGCTTAACAAAGGTGCAACAAAAATCATGTTTTACTGAATAACCCAATTAATGTATCAAACATCCAAACTGTTCTATCACTGCATTGTTATCTTATCCCAAAGTACAAACCACAAACATTAATTTCATACTTTTTGGCAACCAAGATAAATGGTAAATAACTTAATATGAGGTCGGTACCTGGATTTCTCCAGTTATGGGATGGAGACCCCCCTTTGAGACTTCAGCAGGCTGTCATTTAAAAACAAATAAACCAGCACTGGTTGTTATTTGTCTCTCTTTACAACTGGATTAGAATTATCACAGCATTCTTAAATTTATACAGTTAAGATTAATGAACCATTCACTTAGTGGTTTAAAAATTCAGAGCTGAAATGAAACTTTGCAAAAAGGTGATATTTCCTGTAGTAAGTCTGATTTAATACCTTGTCTCAAAGGTGACTTATTTATTGATAATTCTAATTGATATATGCCATAATTTATTTAAAACAAGAACCTAAAAACTTCTGAATCTCTGTTATCAGAGTACAATATTAAATTAGTGTTTCTGCCTAAACAAATACATCCAAGGCTTGGGCCTGGGTAAGTAAAGTGTAAGTAAAGTCTTAGACTTATTTATTCAATGTAATGGTATATATCCTGTCCTGTTTTCCCAGAGTTCAAAGCGGTTCACATGGGACTCCCCCTTCATCTTATTCCCCCCAGGGTGAACTGTTGTGTGTTTGTGTGTGGACAATGCCTGTGAACACAGTGAGAGGAAGTCTCCAAAGGAATGAGTCCTCCTAATGCTTCTTCCTCCCCACCTGGTTGATCATGCAGAAAACAAAAAAGCCTCTCACCCCAACATCTATTCCGCCCCAGGGCGAAGCACCTTCCTACCTTGCTGCTGTGCCGTTTCTTGCTCACTGAAGGGGAGCCAGGCTGCCCAGGGCTGGGCACGGAGCTGGACGTGGCCGATGCTGTCCCTGAGTGCCCGTGGGACCCCTTCTCTACGGCTGAAGAGGCCATCAGGGGAGCCTGCTGCAGAGAAACCTTTTGCAGCTCTGCAGCCAGTTGCTTAGGATCGACTCCTGGAGATTTTGTTTTATCCACTGCAAGCACAAGAATTCACAGTCAGTTTTGCACACAATAACACAATCCTGTCTATCTAAAGTTTGCTCAGTTTTTACAACAATGGAAGGAAACAAACTGGAAAATATCCAGAAAAAAATCCAGAATATTAAATGAAATAAACATTGGAATTTCACACTATGGGTTCCAGTTAAACTATCTGTGGGAGGATAGGAACCAAGCTGGGACACCTGGATCAATCCATCTGGGGAGAAAAGATGGAACCAAATTACTTCCACTTGAAACATTTTGTAGTTCTCTAAGAAAAGGAAAAAACACTCTCAGGATCTTCCACCTTTTCCTCCGCACTTGCTACAAACTCAAAAACTACAGGTTGTATAAGGGAAGCCAAATCCTTCCCACCTCAGTTTGTCACCCATGTTAGATGCTGTCATTTACCTGTCTTTCCAGGCTCAAGCAATTCCAGATGTTGGGAATTCTCGACATCTGGCAGCATGCTGACATTCCTGAAAGGAGGAACAACAAACCTAAGACAAAAAGAATCGTATCCGTATCACCAATGATCATAATCAGATAGATCAATGAGATGAAGCAGCTGCGGAACATGGCTACCTTAAGTAGCTCTGAGATCTGAGAAGAATGACCCTGAGGGTAAACTTATGAACGGAACAAATATAGTTTATGCTGAAATACATACACTTTACACGATATCCAGATGAGTAATCACCTGTGAGTATGTGTTAAACTTTTTTCCTCAGTATCACAGAGTGCTTCACAATCACCTATCTTTGGACCATATTTTTGAACTTGTAGATCTAGTACTGTGATGGCGAACCTATGTCACGCCTGCCAGAGGTGGCACACAGAGCCCTCTCTTCTGACACGTGCACCATTGCCCCAGGTCAGATCTCTGTAGCATTTCTTTTGTGAGCTTCTGTTTCCCTGCAGATGACGAAACAGAAGCTCACAAAAGAAAAAGATCTTACCTCTTGCCACGCTGCTGGTGTTGGGATGTCCCACCTCCCACTGGCAAGCTGGTCTTCAGGTCTCTGCTGCACATGTCCACGCATGCGCGTGAATGTCTGTGCATTTGCACATGTCCGTCCGTCTGTGCGTGCACCTTTCAGTTAGGCAGGCACGCATGTGTGCAGTTTGGGCACTCGGTGCCTAAAATGTTCTCCATCACTGATCTGGTAGATTTCCACTAGAGTTTGTTGAAAATTTATGAGTTCGCTGAAATCTGAATCCAGAACTCCTTTTATCTAAGTGTAATGCAAGATAATAGCATTTTTGCAATAAAGAATATGTTACAAATCTATTTCGTTTAAACGTTGCCAAAGAATTTTTTTTCAGAAATGGTGGTTATTTCTGATTATTTTGTAATTCAAAATGAGTCAATATGTTCTCTGATATTAATATTGTTTTGACACTTCTATCTCAAGTGGGATGCAGAGTTTCTAGCCCAGGTTCATTAATTCCATGCCTTTTTATATCTGTTTTCTATAAGGAATAACGAGATATTCCTTTAATACTTAAAATTACATTCATTTTCTTTTCATATCAAATATTATAAAGTGCAGTTTGCAACTTAACAACTGTGAATCAAGAAACCATGAGAAGCCAAAAAATAATGGAAACAGAAAGATGAAGAAAAACTCACAGTCTTACACATATTTCAGCTTCCCCACTCTGCAGGCCAATGATGCTCTGGACCTCTTCGTAGCTCTTCCCCGTCAGAGGAAAGCCGTTCCACTCCAGCACCTGCATGCCTAGGAAAGTGGGCACAAAGCAAGTTCTGGGATCAGCACCACAGACTCTAAAAACCTACCCAAAGCAAAGTCCCTCAGCTATGGGTATCATAAATGCAACTGGCATCTGATTTGATAGCATCAAAACCTTTTCGCCGCACACGAATCACGCTAACTTTAAATTTGGCTTACCTTGTTACCTTGTTTCCAAACTTCATGGAAAATTTCTGTCTCACAAATAAACTGAATAAAGAGGGAAAGGGGAAAAGCAAATTGAGGGAGGAAGAGCTGGCACGATGTGGCATCAGGAGTCATTGGGACCAACATGGACTTTTCTGTGGTGGGAAAAATCTAAATGGAGGCAGAGGCTCAGAGTGGAACGTGGGTGTAAGTTTCATGATATTAAAAACCAGCACAGCCAAATGAATATTTCCCACTTAATTTTTCTTTCTTGCCAATTATTTCCTACATACACTGATCTCTTTTCAGCCGGACCAGCTGTCTAAACAGGGTAGACTTCTATTCCACACTGTGTAGACCAAACATTTCTTGAATTCTGTCAGGACTAGAATTCCTGTTCTGGCTGAATGTGAAGAGATGAAGGGAAGCCGCATCACATATGCCTGTCTCTTCCAACATAATAAACTCTTCTCAGTTTTATCACTCAAAACCAGAAGCATACTATGCCTCATGGTAAGACTGACCTAGTTTTTATATGGGCAGTATTCAAACATGCACAACCCACACACAAAACAAAATGCAAAGCCCTGTTATGCTGTAACAGTGTTACAGGTAGTACAGTAAAAGATTTTACGATACCTTAGTATAGGAACTGGAAATATATGAGATGGAAAGGAGTTAGGGTTAGGGTTAAAGGAATTTGTATACAGAGGAAGTAATTGGGCTGAAAAATCGAACCATGTTATAATACAAATTCCATAATATGTATTTAATGTGGCATCCTAAACTGGCCTCAGTAATCAGTCAAATATGCAAAATGATGAGTCCAAGCCAGTTGGCCTTTCATAAGACCTTGGAGACCTGATTTGGTGCCCGGCCTGGAAAATAAGACTGGTGAAGATTACAAACTGTCTATAGTTTCTCAAAGGTCTCATTGTTTCTTAATTTTCCTCATAATTGAGCAAAGGACAAGGAAATCAGCCCTCCTAACCAAGTTGATCCTAACCAAAAAGAAAAACTGACTGAAGAAATAAAAGCATGGAGAACAACTGGCCACTTCATCTTAGGGTTCCCAATGCTACAGAATAAGAAACTGAAGCATAGCCACACACACACGCAAGGAGAGGTGATTTCAACAACTTTAGAGATGTACTTGGTGAGACTTCATAGAAATCCCGAGGTCCAATGGAGGACAAAGTTGGGAACTTCAAAAAAAGAAGTACTGGAAATATTCCATTCCAATAAGGAAAAAACAATGCAGAGCAACATAGAAATCAATGGTGGCTATATAAGGATCATTGTTAGCAAGGTTATCCTATAGTGAGGTGTATCTACAGAAAAAAAGTGTCCAGGCTAAAGTTCAGTTGCCTTAGCTATAGTTCCTGTCCTGATATTTAGGGCAGGAATTACAGCTGACCTAACCTGAAGATCACTCTACCACCCTGGTAGACACGGGTGGAATGCGTCTTAACTAGCAGCTGTTCAAAATCTCCACGCAAAACCAAATCTCTCTCACTCCCTCACAGATTAAATTACATATTGGAAAAAAGCAGAATGTTTTCACTTATACAAATAATATACTGTTGAACAGGTCATATGTTTGTTTTGAAAACCTGGTTAATGAATAAATAAAACATGGTGAAACATTCATAATAATGGGTGGCAGATATTGCTTAGGGAAAAATGCTAATGATGGTTCTGTATTTCGGAGCAGATTGCAGCAGCCCAAATATAAGATGACCAGGGCAGGGTGGCTTAGTGCAGGGATCCAGGAAAGGGTTCCCATCCCCCTACATCTGAGAGACTGTTTTAATAACTTGCATCAAATAAGTAGGCTTTCTCAGAGAGATACTTCACTTTCTTAATGATTCATGGTTCAATAAAGATAGATCTAGCTGTCATGGATTTGTTTCTTATCTTTTACATCAGATGTTCCCAGTGGTGGTCTAGGAAACACTAGGTTTAGTAACAGTGCTGCAGGTTGCCTCTGATATGCATACCAAAATGTTTGTTTTCAAGTGGTTAAATTCTTGTAAAAGTCTGACGTTGTAGCGTAAGTATCCTATTATAAATTAGGCAAGATTTGGTGATCTCAAGAGATTGCAGCAATAAACACCTCTGGTGGCTGAACTTCTGCCCTGCTGCTTTTACTACCATGTGGCTAACCTAGGGCTGATACGCTGTTTCTCAGCAATGTTCTTCACGGAGCTACGGCTGGTGCAGAAGGCAGTCATATGGACGGCTGTAAGGGCCCCTATGAGGGTCCACGTGAAACCATTTTTATGTGAACTTCATTGGTGGCTGATTGGCTTCCAGGTCCAATTCAAGGTGTTGGTTATGATTTTAATTTTCCTAGGCAAGTTTGATAAATAATATAGTGGGGTCTTCCAGTTTTCTCTAGTAACCTTTTCTAAAGCATGTCAGGGTCACAAATGATTTGTTTAAGATTTCTAATATATGACAGGTGGACATTTTTTAAATTTTCAGAAGAGGTTCTCAGAAATAGACTGTTGGGGACAATATCTCCATTTACAAAATGAATGTCACGGTGGACTCATCTAGTTATTAAGAATTTATTTACCAGTTTACCATTTTCAATTATTTAAGAAAATTATGGACCCTACCTGAATATATTATTGTGCAGAATGTTTCACATTTTAAGCCCATGGAATGGCCAAAGCAACCCATTTCAAAGTAGAAACTGTTAACTGAAAAAAGAGTGCTCCAAATTCTAAACATTTTTGCACATTTCTAAGTCCAACACATTCATGGAT
>JANHFM010005613.1:6170-20375 GCA_032468115.1 Grayia smithii | reverse complement strand
TAAGCTGACTTTGTAAAAAATGCCGCTTGGGGGGGGGGCAAAAGCCCTAATAAGCAGGCATATACAAGGAATGAAGGTATTGCCAAGCACATTGATTTGTGCTTGAAATTGTAAGCCACCCTGAGTCTCCAGAGAAGGGCAGGATATTTAATTTTGAAATAATTTTTTTTTTAAAATGCAGTAGCACAGAATTTAGCTCCTTATTTAGAAATTTCAGAATAGTAAACCTTTAGCAGGAAACAGTTCAGTTGCCTGTTGGGACCAACTGAAGTGATTTATGATTAGTAGAGCATTCAATTCCATGCTCTAATGAGGACCTCAGGGGCAACGGAAAAGTAGGTATGTGGCCAATTCAATCCCACAACTAGAGCACACCCACAAATACTTGTTGTGGGACTATTACTGGATTTCCCCAACAATGCCAGTCCAGACACCAGAACCTTTTTGGCACTGAGTGCTGAAACAGGAGCACGTGCATGTGTGAGGAGGAGCACCACAAACCAAAAGAGCAGCTAACTGGTGCTCACGTGCGGGAGCACCGGAAAGTGGAAGAGCAATTCCCCAGCACACATGCGCGCCCCGTCACCTGGTCTTCTGGTTTCTGGCATGCATGCATGTGCAAAGACTAGCTGCCTGGCATGCATCTGCATGCCAGAAACCGGAAGCTCAGCTTCCCACTGCAAGCATGCACGTCAGGGAGCTGCTCTTCCAGTTTCCGGCACTCCCAAGTGTGCAAAGACTAGCTGGCCAGCACGCACATGCACACCGGAACCCAGAAGAGCAACAGGTGACGCCTGGTGTGCCCGGAGAGATGTCTCTGCATGCCACTTCCAGCACACGTGCCATAGGTTCACCATCAGGGCCCTAATGTATTCCTGCTTCTGGTTAAAATGCTCGGGACAGATGTGCATTGCATAAATATAATTATTGGCATTATTATCAATTTATTTTGCCAGCAGTAGGGGAGAACCATTTTAGGGTCCAATCTGGGCTGTTCACCAGCACCAAAAGTGTGGTCTTCTGAATTTTTGGACTCGTGCTGGAGCCCAACCTCAGGGAACTTCTGTGAGAGAAAAGAGAGGTTCCCTGAGGATGGGCTCCAGCATGAGTCCGAAAACTCCAAAGACTAAACCTCCGGTCCCAGTGAATGACCCAGATTGGATCCGGCAACATTATCCTGGGACACGCAGGTTTGCATTTATTTGTGAGAACCATTTTATTTTGGTCTTCTTAGTGAAAGCACTTGATGTTAATTCGCTTAGGTGCAGGTCAGTGTGAGAATCATTAAAAAGGGCTGCAAAGGCCTATGATACTTTTTGCAAAATGACTGGAGAATGGAGTTTTCTTGAAACGGACTTTCTTAAGCAATATTCTTGATGGAAAAAAAATAGCATTCTTACTTGGTCCTGATGTTGGCTCGGTGGTCTTGAGTGGGCTAACTTATCTGGCAGCCTTCGGTCAAAAGCAGGCCCATTCTCCAGACGGGGCTCCCGAGGTTTGTCAAACCAATCTGTTTCTTCCCGACGCAGGTGGTAGGCTTTGAAAACCAAGGACACAGCATAGATTCTGAGTAGGAGACGTGAGAAGACTAACAATCTTGGATGCGTAGTCAACATGCACAGAGCACCTCATACCTGGGCATGCATTGCAAAGCTAAAATAGCACACAAAAGATGAAGCAGACAAATATAAGTTAGGCACAAACACAAATGGCCAATGCCCAATTAAGACTGTGTAGTTATTAAGAATAACTTAAGGCCCTTTGGTCTTTAGTTACTTAAATATTTAACACTTCTGAATTGGTTTCTGTGGTCTGGTGGCTTCATAAACATGTGTATAAGTGTTCAGAGACTGTCCTTTACCTGCATTTCAATCATAGCCACTAACATCAGAATAAGTTATGTCCCAGTTGCATGCTACATAGCTAATGGCTGTGATAGTAGATGGAGAATCGATTTTGGGTGTCAATTTTCAGGCTTCAGGGCTAATTTTATGGAAAGGATGCATTCATACCAACATTGGCCTTGGAAATATATTTTAACATAACTTTAAAAATGTGTTTCCTGCTTTTAGCACATTGCCGACATTTATATAAATATTGGTGATCCACTGATTTTAAATCCTAAGACAACCTACAAACAGATTCAACCAATCATTTCTACTTTCCTCTTTTTCCTATAATAATAAATCTACCTTTAATTAATAAATTTCCTATAATAATAAATCTACCTTTAAAATATTGTATGTTATGCAGTGTCTAAACCACTATCCATCACAGTGTTTCTCAACTTTATGATGGCTGGGAAGTTCTGGGAATTGAAACCCACCTATCTTAAAGTTGCCAAGGCTGAAAAACACTGATGGACAATAGGTTGTCCTGTTAAGTGAGCCATGGTCTTTGAGGCAGGCCTGAGATGACATCAACCAAATTTGGAGATCAAATATTTTGGTGCCACCAACATGAGAACCAGTTTAGTGCCATGGTTGCAGTAGAAACCACAAGGCTGTGAGTTCGAGATCCACCTTAGGCAGACTGGGTGACTTTGGGCCACCTCTCACAGCTGAACCTACCTCAAAGGGTTGTTGTTGGAAAAATAGAAGGCAGGCGTATTACAGATGTTAGGATAAGAATATAATAACAAGATGATTTCTCAGGTGTTTAAATTGTTTTAATGTTTACTTCTGAACACTTTCCAGATATGCTGATATGGAATTCTTGAGGACAGATTCTGAGGGGGAACCATACAGTTCAAAAAAGTTAAACTATAAAAATAACCAATCTTTCGATATGCTCACGTAGATTTAATTTTAAAAAATACTGATTTGAAGACTAAATTTTAAAAGTGTAATCTACAGAAATATAATCTATGCTTGATAATTCCTCTACTTTTAATATTACAAATGTTACTGCAGTTATAAACCAACATTAATAACAAAACCAAAATGAATTGTGGTAACAGGACATGTAATCATGGCTCAAGCTACAGATCAAATGTATGCTAAGATATTCAGAAACATAAATAATATAGAAAAAAACAGAAAAAAACAGATTATTAAACACAATATTAACATTGTATGGTGTGTAATACACACATATTAATGTTGTGTTTAATATGCTTTTTCTTGTTCTATTCATATGTATGTATGTATGTATGTATGAATGTATGTACTATATATATGTATGAATGTATGTTTCAGACACACACACACTCTCTCTATATATATATATACACATCTACACACACACATCTACATATGTATATACATTCATGTACATATTTTATGTATATGCATGTATGTATATGTTCACAGAATCACGTGTGCGGTTGGAAAATGAACAGATCCACCTTCTTAAATAGAAGCATTTGTTTGTCATAACTGCCTCTGAAAGGTGCTGACACGTATGTGGCTCTGATGAAGTAGACAAGTAATTCTTTTAGGAATAAGAAAACTGTAATTTCACATCTCTATAATAACCACAGAAAAAGAAGACATGGATCAAATTTACAGGGTATAATTTACTGATTATTGAGAGCAAGCTAACCAACTCCAATTGCTAGGATTATCTTTCTTACTGCTCTTGTAGACTGAGATAATAGCCTGCAATCCCTTTTAGTAATTTTCATAATAAGGCTAACATAAAAACATCCACCATCAAGCGCTGGCTTTCAGGATTTCTGAGATTACAGAATTGGGCAAAATAGCTTTTCTAAGTTGCAGCAATGAAATCAAATTCATATCTCCTTTACCACATAACATATTTAGCTGTTTCAATAAAACAGGATCCCCATGCATCTTTCCCCAGTAAAAAGCTGGGAATTTTTATGATGCTGGTGATACTTATTTAGTATAGTTATATTTATTGTCTGTTCTATTCTATTCTATTCTATTCTATTCTATTCTATTCTATTCTATTCTATTCTATTCTTGTAAACTGGGTCTTGGGCCTTATAACAATCTTGATTAAATCTTTATTGAGCAGCTCTATCTGCATTCAGTTAAAGTCGATAACTCAAATATAACGTTGCCAGTGAAATATTATACGGCTGCTTTAAGATTTAGAGCCTGTATACAGAGATAAAAAAACAATTTTTTTAACAAGTTGATCTGTCTTCTACAGAGTAAGTGAAGTGGCATGTAGTAATGCAACCCAAATCTGCATTGATAATGTTCAGTGTTTGTATTCATTATTTTAAATTTCTAGCCTTCCAAAATAGAAAAGTTTTTATTGGGTCAACAGAGAAAAACTGAAGATGACCAATTTACCTGCTGTCCAAGAAATTACAGATCAACTTATGTATCTGTATGTAAGTGATATCTTCAGTTCTTGCCCAGTGGTGGGTTTCAAATTTTTTTACTACCGGTTCTGTGGGTGTAGCTTGGTGGGCGTGGCAGGGCAAGGATACCATAAAATCTCAATTCCCTCCCCACTCCAGGGGAAGGTTACTGCAAAATCCCCATTTGCTCCTGATCAGCTGGGACTCGGGAGGCAGAGAATAGATGGGGCAGGGCTAGTCAGAGGTGGTGTTATCGGTTCTCCGAACTACTCAAAATTTCCACTACCGGTTTTCCAGAACTGGTCAGAACTTGCTGAAACCTACCTCTATTCTTGCCCGTTGATAAACCCCAATCAATTCATTAGTTTTATTCCTAGTGAGGGGATTCCACACCCATTCATTTATTGTTTCATCTTAAGTGAGAACTCCACTTTTCCACACCTTAAAACCGCTGCCGTAGTTTCTCATTCCAAGTCTTTGCTCAACAACTTTCTCATGACAGTCAGGCCCATGTCCCCTTCCTCTCAGCTGCAGGTCCAGCCTGCAGAGCTGATCCGCCACCCTCTGCTGTGGAAGAGGGAACCCACTGCTTAGAGGGATCAGGTGTTTTTGTTCCTCCTGGGATCCAGCTTTACCTGCAACCATTGGCCGCCCATTGGTAATCCAGGCACAGGTGACAATAACATGTTACGGCAATGCAAGCAGGCAAGGGGACCGGGAGCAAGCGATGCTTGAAGCTCAGAGATAAGGGAGTTAATGGTGCAATTGCATTTAATCAAGATCTTGTGTTGATTAAGTTGTTACAATCAATAATGTGCTTTCTCATCCTTAACAATGGTGCCCTGAAGACCTCTCCCACTAAACCAGTCCCAGGGGAAAAAACTTTCTGAAATTACCAGCAAAGAGCAAAGAAAAATGCACATGCAAGCAAAAGTGACAAAATGCAAGTCTGACCTCTGTACAGAGAGGACAGCAAGCTGAGAAGAACACGTCTACACACTCCAGACATATTTACATGTACAAAAATGTAGATAGGTGGTTTTTTTAAAAGTCACCTTAGTTCCCAACAGATGTTGAGATCAGGCACATGCATAAAATTAGGGTTTGTGCTGTGAAATGGAGAAGGCAGCCTGAAGTCTGGTTTACCTTCACTATCTGACATGGCATGCTGGAAGTCGTCCATGAAGAAGGCAATATCTCGATCGTAGCCCCGAGCGCGTGACTCCTCCCTCATGTGCTGCTGGACTTCGGGCAAGGAATGGCTTGAGCCAAACTGATCCCTGGTGTCTGCAGATATAGGGGGCAGTGGCCCAGCAGCCGCTCTGGCCATCCCCATTGGCTGCCCCACTGGACTTAATGGACTCTCTTCTTCTGAGTTCTGTGCGACTATTGGAATCCGCCCTCTGCTTTGACTTATGGGCAGACTGGTAGGCTTAGTTCTTCCAGATGGAGCTGCGTGGCTGAAGGAAACATCGAGGGGTTCGGCTTCCTGGGCTTTCAGCCTTAAAGAAGAGCTGGAAGAATCTCGTTTTAGTGACAGGTCAAGCCCATAGACAGAGGACGGCCTTGAGGATGGTCTAGATCTGGTCGCGCTGGCATAAGATTTGTCTACCTCATCCTGCAAAGCTGATCTCATGGTGACACTCAGTGCTGCCCCAAGGCTCGTTCCCAGGGAATGAGACAAAGTGGGAGTGATGTACTTCTGCTGGTCTGTAATGTTTTTCCGAAGGCCAAATGTTATGTCATCTTGGAGAAGTTTTGCTTTGGAGGGGATGCTCCCAACTGAAGAGGTGTTGGAGGTCAAATAAGTTGAATAATCAAGCTCAAGGTCTCTGCTTTCCTGAATGGGTGAAAATTTAGATAATTTGGGATCCATCAAAGCCTTTTTATGTTTGGACTGCTTCTGATAAAGAAGGGCTGCTGGAAGCTGCTTGGCAGCTTGCTTTTCTAGAGTGAGCCTGCTTATGCTGTATTTCTCAGACTTGGGGAAATGTCTGTAGTTCGTATCCGCATGATAATAGTGGGAGAGGCCAGCTAAATGATCCATGCTTTCTGCGCCCCTTCGGAACTCCTGCTTGATCTGATGTTTCAGAAGTTTCAGTTCATAGGGATCCTCCATTGAGTCTTCATCAGTCTTCATGTAGCTGTGCAGCCTGGAAGATGTTTGCAGGGATGATAGGAAATCTGGGACCTCTTGCACTCTCCGGGCCTCGGTGGTCCGAAGGAGTCTATCGGCTTTGCTGAGATCCTTTTCGTGCAGCGCGTAGGCAGAACTCAAGGTTGGCACTTCTTTGGTGAGATCCCCCATATCATCCAGCAGCACGTAACCTCGTGTGCTGTGGTGCTCAAGGTCTGCATAGAAGGAATCACCAGAGGTGCTGGAGATGGGGCTGCTGGCCATGCTGCTCCTCTCATCCAGTCCCAGCCTCAGATCCAAAGTGCTATACTTGCTGCCCAAATGAGCCACTGAGTAGGCGCTATCAGAGGACGTGGGCGCTATCATGAGAGACGGGTTGCGGATGACATCATAGTTTGTTGTTATCTTGGGTTCCATGTATAATGAAGTTTGCCTTGCCTTTTGCGGGATTATCATCAACGGAGAGGAGAGCTGATAGGAAGGTTGTAAAGTTGGTGGGGGCTGAGCCTGAGGAGAGAAGGACACGGGCACCACGGTTTGGGTCTGGTAGGGCGAAACTTGTTGTTGATATAAAGGCTGCTGCTGCTGGTAGTGGGATTGCTGCGTGTAGGGAGTGGGTGCCTGAGTAGGAAGGGCAGGGGAAGAGTATTGGTACTGTGTGTAAGGACTCGTAGGAGTTGCAAACTGAGTTTCTGGTTGTGTCTGGGGGGGTATGAATTGGTCGAATTCTGTTTGGGGTGCAGTCCTCGGTCTTTCCAGGCCATGCTGGGATTCTGCCCTGGCCGGCCGGGTGCTGCTGACTTCACTGTCGGACATATAATCGCGTTCCTCCGCTACCCCTTGCAAGTAGGCTCTCTCCCTCTTCTCTCTTTCCTTAAGCAGGGCTTCCTTGCGTCGGTTTATGCCCATTTCCAGATACCGGAGTTTTGCGTCTATTTCTTTTTCTTCCTCGTCAAGCTCTGCCTGTTTTTTGCGCAGCTTAGCAGACTCTCTTTCTACCAAGTCTAGTTCTCTGTCTATATCCTGGAGGATTTTTGCTCTGGCCATTGTGTTGCTTCTGCATATCCTCCGGCGTGAAACTGACCCCACGGTGGAGAAGGTGGGTTGTGTTCCTACCGAAAGGTCCTCAGGAGGCGGGTTGGGTAGCGTTCTCTTGACCTTCTTCTGCAGTCCTGATGGTGCTGGGGCACCTGAAGACTCTTTAGCTTGCTGCACACAGAGAAACAGAGAAGATACATTGTTTTGGAAACGGATAGCACAACGTGTCACCCATCAAGTATTTCAAAATACATGGTACAATTTACTGAGCTCTTATGGAGATCAGTATTAAAGAATAAAGTGTTTATCATTGTTCTAGACAGTTTTAAAAGTGAATCAATAAAATTCATAAAGATGGATCTATCGGTTTCTTTTATCCATTAAGCAGAATTGACTTGCCATGCCAGAGGCAATGTCTTTGTATCGGGAACTGGAGAACCAGCACTATGGAAAGACTCTGTGTTGGATTTATTGAACAATTTGCCTTGCCACTGCTGGAACAAGAAACTGGATTAGGAGACGTCTGATACCGCTGTGGGACAACAGAATCAATTCATGACCTGATCGTCCATAATATTTTAGGCCTGCAGCAATCCTTGTCTTCTATCAGAACGTAAGATTGTTGTGCAAATTGAAGAGACTAGGGTGCCACAAAAGTGTGAGTTTGCCTACTTTATTCAACTGCCAAAACAGCATCGACGTCTACAAAGATTTGAGCATATATACTAGAAGTGGAACAACAGAGAGAAGATTAGTATTAGGCAATATCGGTGAAGAAACACTTCCCATGAGTGACAGGAATATGTCTTACCTACCTTCAATTTATACATTCTAGAAACCATGTCTAATGGGAATAGGCCATTCTGGTTTGTATCTTACATATAATTCCCTTTGAAGATAAGTAATGTTAAACAGAACACACAAAAAAGGAGAAAAACGCTAAGCCAAAATAATAGTTTTAACAATTAAATGCCTGACATAAGAAAATAAAAATCGAGCTATAAGTAGTTTACCCCAATACCATTCGCTAGACCATTGCTGCAAATTACCCTCACTTCTAATAGTGTTCATTCAGCAGACTTCATAATTTTTGATTGTTTTTGGCTTTTAATAGCTCTTCATATGTATATTTTTGTGCCTACTGTATACCACCTGAATCAAATTGATTTGTTTGAAACACAGAATGAATTTGGCCCATATTAGCTAAATAAAACTAATTTCTCAAATACAAATTAGATGGATTCTGACTTCATATCTTCTCACTGGGCCATACCATTATACAAGAATATATACTTTCATTGGAAAGTAAGAGTTATTTCATAGATGTAAATCTTTCTCAATTGTGGTAAGTCCCATATTCAACTTTCAACATTTGGTTAAGATAAATCACTGGAGATACATAAGAAATTTATCATCTGGGCCAGAATTTCATCAATAATTTCCCAGCAAATACCATCCAATCACTCTGGATTTCTCAACAAACAGAAAAATATTTATTGCTTTTGCCTAGCTTGTTCCACATGCTGCCAAAATAAAAATTATTTAAATAAATAAATAAATAAATAAAAAATAGAGGAGTATAGGCTTTAGCAGCTACCCACTCTGCAACTTCCCTGAATATGAAAGATTGGAGATCGGATAGAAATTGGTGATCTCTTAAGGAGCAGGTATGCGTTCTCCTCTTTCAAGGCCAAGAGGGCTTTGAGACCCCACTCAAAGAAGCAGAAATGACGGCATGGATCCCATTACAGATCACCTCTCACATTGCCTTGATCAACCTGCATCTAACATATGGATGGCTGAGCTTACAATCTGGACCACCCTATCCCCTTCCATGGGAGGCATGGCTGGAAGAAATCCATACTGGATTCCAGGCACCTCCATTGGACCTGTCCACGAAGCAGATCTGAGTGACATTGCCTGACAGATACCAAGGATACTCTTCACACAATGACTTCCAAGATATTCTGCTTCTGATTGTGGTGATTTTTAGCTCATAGGACGAACTCACCTGGACCCAACTTAATATTCTTGGAGAAGTAGAACACACAAAACCAACAAGACTGATACTGAACAAATCATTGGCAACTCATCTTTTCTGCTCCATCTATTCCATGCGTTTAAGGAACTGTACTTAATTACAACCCCTTTATTGTACACAGAGAGGAGAAAAAAATTAGAAAGAAAAAGGCTAATATATATACAAGTGTGCCCTTATGATATGAATACATTTTAAAAATAGACCAAATATACAAAGAAAAATGTTGATAAGTTAATTATGTAAAGAAACGACTACAGTATATCTCTTTTCATCCTTAAATAAAGTAAATATTGCAATTATCTATGGTCTCTTATTCAAGACCATCTCTTTCTCCAGTGAAACATCAATAGCATATTTCTTGCAGTATTAATTCTATTTTTAAAATAAACTTATCCTATGTTTCCAAAACCGTTCACTAAACATTTCATCTACTCCAGCCAGTTAACAAAGCAATGCTCCTTATTACAATGCATAGCATAACAATTCAGTGTCAACAGGTGAAGAAAGCCTTCTTACCAGGAAGCCATCAGCGTACTGGAAATGAGCTCTGGAGAGGAGATCTTCAGCCGTGGGGCTCAGGGGCTTCGGGTCCGACAGAGAGCGCTGGATCCCCTTGGCAGACTCTGGGCTCAGCTGAGCAGCCGTGGGCACGTCGGCATGAAGCATTTTCTGAGAACTAGTATCTTCAGCCATCAGCTTCTCATAGGGCACAAAGGCCGATTCCATGACTGCAGCTGGAGAAACAGGTGAAATGGGAGAATAGAGGACTTTGGGAGATTTAGGAGCTGAAGGAGCTACCTGAAGGGCATTTTCAGGATGAAGGTGGGATGAATAGCCTATTTCTAATGGTGTTGGGCGCTTTTTATCTTTCTGAGGGGAAGTGGCTTTATGATATGGGGGACTCTGGGCATCTGAATCTGTTTCTGTCTGACATCCCAAACTTCCTCCTTTGTACGTCTTTTCTGGAGCTGAAATGTGTTTGACTATTTCTATCTTTGAATCTAACTGGGCTCTGACCGATGGAGTCCTTATTGTTCCAACAGGTTCAGTTTGTACAGATATCTCTGCCACCGTCTGTACTGCAATACTGGAGACCTTGGAAAAGGATTTAGCCTTATCCACTTCCACGCTCCCTTCGTATTTTCCTACACGGGTCTTTCTTCTTGATCTATTGGTGGGATCCCATTCGTCTTGGTCCTCATCATCCGTCTGAACGCTTGTGTCAACGCTCTTTTTGGTTCTGCGCCTCCTGTCTGCATAGGCTAAGTCTGCACTATCCTCATCATCTGTCTGGACGCCGCTCTCCACTATCTTTTTAAGACCCCTGGGTTCACCTTCAGTGCCTTCATCATGTTCCCCATAAAGGCTGTGCAGCTTTGGTGTGGAACTCTTCTTTTTTAGTTGCTTTTCCTCTCTCACATCCACATCTTTAAGAGATAGCTCAGAAACAGAACTTAACATCCCTGGCTTGGGAGCGTACTGAGTCATGCCCTCCGACTGGACAGCGTACCAGCCTTGGCTGTCTGGAATTTCTATCCCCAGGAGAGCAGAGGTAGTGGTGATCACCTCCTCACCAGGCCAGAACTGGTTGCTTGTAGCATATTGGCTATTGAGGAGGACTTGATCTGTGGTTGTTTTTGGGGACACCATTTCAGAAGGATCGTAATTATATTGATACATCTGGTGGATTTTTTGCTCTTCTAAGTGCTGGTGGAGCTGCTGTTGCAGTTGTTGGATTTGTTCGATATGTAGCTGCTGTTGAGCCAATGTTTCTTGTCTCATCATGAACTGAGCCTGCCTCTCTTCTTCCTGCTGATAGAGAAGGTGGTGCTTCATGGAGTGCAGTTCCTCGAGCTTCTTTTGAACCATAAATTGTTCTTGTTCTCTAAACCTCTGTATTTCTTGACGTTCCCATTCTAGCTCTTCTGCAAAGCGCTGCTGCTTCAGTTTTTCAAGCTCCAGAAGCTCACGTTCTATGTCCAGATGCTGTTGCTTGTCATCTTCGGGGTCAATGAGAACCGTTCCTTCATCTTCAATTCCATCTAGGAAGGCTTCAGAAGCCGTACTGAAGACAGGCAGCGTTGGCTCAGCGGCAATAGCTTCTAGAGGGAGAGCTTGTATCCCTGGGTCAATGCCAGCAACGGAAGTGTCTTTTTCAGAAGTCATGGCTGTCAAAAATTGCAATGATCTTGGGAGCGCCTGGCTCTGTGGCAAGTTTGGCAAGGAAGGCACTGTATCAATGGCATGAAGAGAAGGCAGGTCTCGGACTGAAGTGCTGAAAATAGAGCCAGGCTGTGTGGTGATAGCGAATGTAGATGGGATCGGAGCTGCCACTGAGGAGTAAACCACCCCGTTGGAGGATCTCAATACACTTCCATAGGGGGCTCCTAAGGAGGAGACCATTCTTGCTTGGGAATACTGAGGTGCACTAATGCCAGAAATCACATGCCGGCTCTCTGGATATGGATCAGAAATCTTGCTTGAATAATCCATAATTTCACCTGAAATTATAGGGGAAAGTTATAGTCCAGTCCCCCAAAATACCATCTTTAATTTTGGTGTGGATTCTGAAAGGCAGCCTACAGAGATGAGTGATAAATATGAGCAATAAAGCGGGAAGGAGCTGCATGCAAATCTTCAACATTTTATTGGGCAGGAGAGGAAGAAAAAAAAGAACATTTTCTGAGCATGCGGGCACATGCGGGTACCTCTTTCCATAAAACAACTGATGAAAATTGGAAAAAAAATATACATGGGTAAATTCCAACAAAATTTGCCACACTGTTGAACATAAAGCCTAACGAAAGGGGGGAAAGGCAAAAAAAAAAAAAAAAAAAGGCAAAAATCATCCTGAAATGAGGTGAGCAACGTTGTTACTAAGTTTCCAAGAAATGTCCGACGTCTTGTCATACTGACCTGTAGTGACTCTGCCAGAAGTCAAGTCTACCGCTAGATCAGCCGCCCCAACCTGGTACTCAAAGGTGTTCTTGCTTTTATATGGATAGAGCCCAGCCTCGGACAAATTGGTGTCTGACATGGAGGGCTTCATGCCCCCAGTTCCCCTGTACGTGTAGGACCCGGAGCGGTCATACTGGTAGTGGTCATCCCTGTAGCCAAAACGATCTTCTGGGAGGGTAGTTGCTGGGGCTTGAGCAGTGCAGCTCCTCCCAAATGGCAATTTGTAAATCACATCGCAACAAACAGCCCTTTTCCCTGCAGTCAAATCTACAGGTTTTTCATCGTCTTCTATTACAGTTGTAAAAAATCCTGAAGTCGTTTCATCAACAGTCACCATTGTTCTGTAGGATTTTGTAGTGCTCAGGTCAACTACACCACTGTCCAGAGCTTTGTGAGCAGAAGAAGCAGTGATGCAATCATTGGTTACTCCAACTGGAGGTGCGGTTGCAGGCTTTGTAGCAGCCCAGGCGAGTGCCGATGCTGGCGTACCCAGGGAGAGATTGATGGGAGCGTCTTCTGTGCCTGAAAAGAGGGCCTGGCTTCCCATTATTCCAAGACCAGGCTCAAAAGGCTTTGATGTTGTTAACTGAAGTGGAGTTGTCATTCCATGCCCAAGGTCTATGAGGCTTTCTATACTTGCACTGTAACTTAGAGTAGATGCACAGGTCACCACTGAAACGGCATCGGCCACTGGAGCTAAAGAGAGGCTGACCATGGACACAGTACTAAGATTTATGATCCCTGGCTGAACTGTGCTTACCCACTGCCCAGAAATGTCACCTGCCATTGTCTGTCTTCTCGCATCTGTGGGAGTGGCAGATAAGTCCATACAGCTATCTGCTCTATCAAAACTAGTCTTAGTCAAAGTACGGAGATCTATCACGTCACCAAAGACACGGGATCTTCCGTTTTCTCTGTATTTAGTTCTCTCTACCGCAGGTACTGTGTCTGGGGGCATAGTTATGGAAACACTATCTAACCCGGCATTTTTTACCAAAGACACAGTAGTCCTGGCAATCCCTGTTGTTATTAGTTCTGCGGTGGACTTAGGCACCATGCCAAAAATTGGCTGTCCAGTAGTAGTGGTAGGGATAGAAACAACTGCATTCAAAGCATCCGGCATACTCTTGCTTTGATCTGTTGTACTTTGAATTTGCAGCGAACTTACAGACGGCATGAATAATGTCTGTACAGCCTCTGGAGCTTGTTCCTTAAGGGGTGAAGCCACAGGCCAACTGCTGCTGGCTTGGCTGGTAATGGATTCAGTCGGAGTCCCGGGCTCAGAGGGCAATGTGATAACAACATAGGTTTCCTGAGAGGGTTTGGATAACCTCGGGGAGGATTTATTAGAATGTGGAGATGACGGTGAGGTGGGAGAGGTCAATTTGTATTCAGCAGGGGAAACCAAATTCAGAGTCATGGAACTGGTAAAAGGCAGACCTGGTGGTTTGGACTGTGTTTCTGTTAGTTTATGAACAGCCACCGGTAACTGAGGAATGGCTGGTTTAGGAGCAATAGGAGGCTTTATTATTTCAGAAGGTCTGTGCGCGAATACAAGACCTGCTGGAATTAAAGCTGGCTTAGGGGGGACGGGAGGCGGGGTCGGTGTGCATATTTTTGTGACAGGAGACACACTCGTTTTCATAGCAGAGGTCTCTCCTAGTTTGACAGTACTAATGGATGATATCATGGTGGGAACTGTGGTCACTGCAGTTTTAACTGGTGGCTTCTTTTTAGGATAAATGGCTGGCTTTG
>JANHFM010005612.1:79530-90417 GCA_032468115.1 Grayia smithii | reverse complement strand
CTTGTGCTTAATTGTAAGCCGCCCTGAGTCTCCGGAGAAGGGCGGGATAGAAATGGGATTAAAAAAAAAACAAAAAAAAACAAAAAACATGGTTTTATTCCCTAGAAGCAAGAGCAAAGTGAACATGTAAATTCAACTGACATAAACTGTCAAACGTATGATGTGATGCTATTAAATGACCAATCTCTGATCTGTTCGTGATAATTCAGAACAATTATTTATTTAGAATAATTATCCATTGAAATATATTACTTGTAATTACTAAACACTTACTGCATAAAATATTTTGTTTTTTAAATTTCAGAGGCAAAACTATACGTGATACTAAATTCATTACTGGAAGCATGTTTATTACTTATTTAGTAAATGGAGTCAAGAACTGCAATTTTAATTCAATAGACTAATGAGTGGATACTGTTATTTTAAAAAAGAGAACATTATATGCTTCAAATTCAGTTATCAAAAAAAATCCTTCCCACCCACATGGTTAGTCTGTGTCTTCCTTAATCTCGGGTCTTCTACCAGAAGCCTGGCAGTGTGAGGGTTCTGGGCAGGATCTTAGCTGTTCTCTGCAATCTTCTGAACAGAGAATTCTGATGTTATTCCTTAGCTCTGTTTGAGCCACTCTCCCAGCTTAGGAGTCACAGTCCTGAGTGCTCCCACCATTACTGGGACCACTTTGGCCTTTACTTTCCTCATCCTCTTCTTCCTGATGTTGCTGTTATTTGACACAGCTACATCTGTCACCACTGCTGTCTTCTGGGTCTTTGTCTACTAATACAATATGTGGTTGATTGGCCAGTACTTGCTTGCTTGTCTAGATCTGGAAATCCCATAGTGAGAAAATCTTATTTTCCTCAACCTCCTGTGGGATCTTCAGTTTAGACTTAGGAGCATGTAGTCCGTGTTCTGCACAGATGTTCCTGTACCCAACACCAGCTATTTGATTGTGCTGTTCAGTGTATGGTATTTCTGCCTGTATCTTTCACCCTGCCACTATCTGTTGGATTGTCTCTGAGCAGGGGTGGGTTCTACTTACCTTTACTACCGGTTCTCTTCATGCACACGCTTTGCATGTGATCAGCGCATGCATGCGAGCGAAGTGAGCATGCGTACTGAACGGGCACTCTGCACATGCACACTACAGTATTTACTGGCTTAGAGGGAAAAAAAGCCCTCTGCACATGTGCAGATCACTTAAGCCCGGCTGCTGGATGCTTTTTAGTTGATTGCTTGGAAAAAAAGAAGAAAAATACGGTAGGAACGGGCGGGTGGGCCCAGCTCCTGGCCGCGGAGAACCGGTTCGGTGACGTCACACCATCACCGCTACCAGATTGCCTGAACCGGAGCAACCCACCACTGCTCTGAGGCCTCTTTGCATAGTTTGACTTGGTTCTATCTTGTGTGGTAGACCCCTCTTCTGTTGATCTGCTGCTTAGTGCCTGTTCTTTTACTGCTATGATCAGTGCCTCTGTGCTATCTTTTAGCCCTTTCCAGACACTGGTAGAATTTCCTGATGTCTGCCACTTCAGCTAGGCATCAATGGTACATTCCATGCAGGATCTTGTCTTGCCATGGCACTTCCTCTGCTTGATCTTCCTCCCAGATCTGCTGCTGCCTCAGACATTCTCTTAGCAGCTCATCTTGAGGTGCCATTTTACTGATGGATACTTTGGGTTTCATTCATGACAGTGGCTTTGACACTCACCAGACCCCCAACGGTCCTCTTTCTGCCTAATGTACAGCCTCTGGGCATTGGACTTGGGGTGGAAACTTCTGTAGATTGTGAAGAGCTTCCAGGTTTTCACATCGGTAGCTTCTATGTCCTTCTTTTGCCAGCTCACTATACCTGCAGGGTATCTGATGAATGGCAGACCATACGTGTTGACGGCATGGATCTTATTCTTCTCATTGAGTTGGCTCTTCTGTTGGATCCTTTGGTGGTAATTGGAAGTTGCTGTCTTCTTTGCCTCCTTATTGTAGTTCCCGTGGATACCAAGCCACTTGTAATGATCTGTATGTCTGCTATGTGTCCCATGATTGTTCTGTACAGGAATACATACCTTACTTGCTTGTTATTCTGTTGGGTTTTTCTCTGAGAAGTAGTATTAAAGTCTTCCCCACCCCTTCCCTGCCCTGCCTGCTTCTGTACTTTTAGTTTGATGATTGTATTTCTTCCTCTGGCTATCGTTTCCCATTTTGTGCATCATGGCCATCTGTTTCCTGGACCATGCAATCCTGTGTATAATTCTGGAATAGGCAGTGTATTGCTAAAATCCAAAACATGCAATTGAAACAGAATAATTAATTTCTAGATTTTAAAAAGGAAGAGGGTTATAATTTAGATTTATATAACTTGGAGAGTAAGCATATGCAATCTATACTAATTTTCATGATTCAGAAGTCACTAAGGAACAAAAATACTTAGTGGTAGATGTTCTAAGAAAGCTAATCCCACATGTCCATTATGCTTAGTACGATGAGCAAGGAAAATATTGTCCATTTGGAACTGAAAGTATGATAGCAACCTCCCCCACCAAATCTAATTTGGAGAAGCAGTACCCTGTAGTTCTGCCTTTCCAGAAATGCTGAGCTATAAATATAGTTAATTTTTTTAACAATGCTTCTGTGTAAAATGTTCTCTAATTATGCTGATTATATTGGAAATACAGATCCTTTAAATCCCTAATATAAGATTCATTTCTGTAATACCACAGTATGAAGTCAGCCACCCTCTGAGACTGTTACACAGCACTAGTGAAAAATAATTGGACTTAAAGTGTTCAGCTGTGCTGAGAATACTAGAGCAAAATAGATTCTTGATTGTTTCTGGGATTTAAAAATTATTTTAATAAGTCTCTTAGTTTCTTAATTTCTAAGAACCATATTTGTACTTCTAGTTTCATTTTACATATTTTCCTTTTTGCATGTTAACTTTTATTTTGTCTATTGAGGTTGTCTTGCTTTGTTAAAGATGAAGAAAGTATAGAACAATAATAATAGGTGGGCATGGAATGTTGCAACTAGATTAGATGGATGATGAAGAAAAAAATATATTGGGATAATAACTGAAGGATAGTGAAGAAGATGCACTGAAGCTAATATACCAGAAAGGCTTACTGAGTACTGGAAAGAGCAAACTGGCTCACAAGAAAAATCAAATGAAGAACAGAAAACAGACATGGCAAGACAAGGTATTACATAGTCAGCACATTAAAAAAAATAGCAGGCAAAGCAGATAATAAGACGTAGCAAT
Source organism: Grayia smithii (assembly GCA_032468115.1). Lineage (NCBI taxonomy): Eukaryota > Metazoa > Chordata > Lepidosauria > Squamata > Grayiidae > Grayia > Grayia smithii. The sequence goes on along the minus strand of JANHFM010005612.1, from coordinate 87,161 downwards.
GGCTAAGAGCATGGGTGTCAAACTGATGTCACGTGACGTATCATGAGGTTTTTTGCCTTTGTGGAGCTGGGGTAGGCGTGGCCTGCACATGATGCATCTGGCCTGCGGGCCGCCAGTTTGAAACCCCTGGCTAAGAGCAGGAAAGTTGAAAAAAGAGGCAAAAGGACTAATTCTGGCTGCACAAGAGCAAGACTTAAATGCATACAAAGCCAGAATTGAGAAGACAGAAACCAACAGCAAATGCTACCTCTGCAAAGAAGCTGAAGAAACAGTAGATCACTTGGTTAGCTACTACAAGAAGATAACACAGACTGGCTACAAACAACAGCATGACAAAGTAGCAGCAATGATATATTGGAGGATCTGCAAGAAATACCATTTGCCTGCAAGCAAGAACTGGTGGGACCACAAAATAGACAACGTAATAGAAAACGAAGAAGCTAAAGTGCTCTGGGACTTGAGAATTCAAACAGACAAACACCTGCAACATGATATCCCAGACTTAACAATTGTCAATAAGAAAGACATAAAAGTCTGGAAAGTGGATGCAGCAACACCTGGAGACAGCAGAACAGAAGAGAAAGTTAACAAAATATAAAGATTTGCATTCATTGAGCGACCATTTGAAGTTTTATCACAGTGCTGAAAAAGGAGACTTACCACTGATCCTCAATGTTCAGGCCATCATGGAATCCGCTCCCCCCCCAGTCACCTGATAGTGATCTGGTGCTTGGCAATTGGCTGTTACACTAGTTGCAGCATCCTGCAGTCTCATGATTGTCAATAGGGAAGTTGGCAGGAAAGGTCATAAATCACCCGAGTTAGTTGCTTGCACCCTCCCCTGCCTGGGAGCCCTCACCCCTGGCCCCGCCACATTCATGCTGCTCCTTGCTGGCCACTTATGCACCCTCCCCCAACTGGCAATAGCCACCCCTTCACCCTTCTGCATCTTTCTCAGATATTATTATTATTAGTTGTATTTATATTACATTACCTGCCTGCCATCCTGCTTGCAAGCTTCCTGGCGTTTGCTTAATGATCCATGATCCTCCCTTAACGCTGGCAAAGGGAGGTGCTGGAATTGCTGTTGCTAAGCGATGTGGTCATGTAACATCACATTTTATCACTGCATTGCATACAATGAATATTCCAATCTCACTTACTGTCATTAACTGTGGACTTCATGTAAAATGCTGCCTGAATCAGTATGTCAAATACACAAACAACTTTCTGCCCTAAATAACTTTGCAGAGCAAGTCCTTTCAGAGATCTTCTTTTTAATTAATAATGCAAAGGGGTGTGTTTCCTTTTCTTTGAAAATTCTGTTGTGTGCTTTGATCATTGATATACAGGCGCTTTGATCTCTGCTTTGATCTTTAATGTATAGACTCTTATTTGGTATAGACTTTTTTGCAAGGGAAGACATGCTTTAGATTTCTTGATTGATATGTAATATTGGATTTCAAAATGCCCTGCAACCATATTGCATATTATATAATTCATTAGTTCATTAGACAATTGTGATAGCAGAAAAACTTGACTGTTACAAAATCAGATGCTTTTACATGCTTCTATCCAGATGAATATCCAGATGAAACTTTTATTATTTGTGGAATCTTTGTGGATCTATCCAAAACATTCTTTCATTGAGCAGGAGCTAGGCAGAATTTTCTGATGGATAGCATTTGGAAAGTTACATTTGGAAGGACTGCTACAGAGGCAAAGGGCCATTTTGTTAGGTTTAGGCACCCAGAAAAATGGATCAGTTTGGTCCATTACATTTCCCACATATCAAGTTAATGATGTGAAGAAGCCTATTAAAAATTCTGTAAATTAGATGACTGTCAAGGACTGCCAGCATTGAAAATGACTGCCAGGAGTGGCAAGATGCCACCTTTCCTGAACTATATTGAACTAGGAGTTTATGCTTATATATACTTCAGTAGTTCTTCATTCCTAAATGAAGTGTTCATTTGTAATCCAAAGTGTTGATTTGATAGGTTGCTTTGAAATAAAAACAAGTATACTAGCACTGCTTTTTTTGAACTGTCTATTTGAGCATTTACATTTTAGCTTTTTTATCCACGCTTAATACTTTCCTTTTCTGTTGTATAAGTTGATTGCATGTGCAATGTGCATGTTAAATACATGCATGTGTTATACAAGTATTTTTTTTTATAATTCTATAAAATAAGCAGTTGTCTATCATTTATTTCAACATGTCTGTCTCCCAGTCTCCTTCCTATTTGTGGTATTTCAACATGCTGACTAGGATCATCTAATGTTTGTTTTTAACATACACACCTGAAATACAGTACATGAAGAATTTGTGGCTAACCATATTATTAATATGATAGCAACAGTTAATACAGCTAAATAACCATTTAGCTAAAAAAAGGTTATAGGCAGATTAGAATGGTTTATTCTGTTTTTATATAATTATAGTTTTGGTATTATTCCTATTCATACCAGGGATTAATTGCATAGCCTGTTATTTTTTCTTCATTTTTAAAAATTGTTCCCACCTATTGATTTACCATATGCTAAACTGTTCCCAGACACAAGTTTCGAATTAGCAAAAAAAGATGCAGAAGTCCCCTCCTCCTTTTTTTTGTCAAATGGTGTTTCCTCTTGTATTTTGTCTGCCTGTCACTTTAAAGTCTAACACCCCAGCTGTTCCTGCAGTTAGCTAGATAGAGTTGAGAAGGGGCAGCAACTGAGAAGAATGGGAAGGAGGCACATAAACCTAATACATAAAAATAAGTAAATAAATATTTACAGTCTTGCCATTTAGGATCTCAAGATAATTTCTTACATTTCGAGATGTAAACTTAATAATACAGCAATGGAACAGAGATACATAACTTCTTAAGAAGCTTGCTGACAAATAATGGTACATTTACTATAATACAGAAATACTTATATGCAAAAAAAAATTATGTTGATATGTTAATTGAAACATATTTCTCATTTTTTAAGACAATAAGAAACAAGTGCTGTGTTCCACTGTTTTTATTTTGGAATACATAATAAAATTAAGAACCAATAATGTAATAGAGCATATAGAGGTTGTTTGTGATTTTGTGTGTTTAGTGTTCACTTACACTTTTAAAAATGCATATTATTATTATTTTTAAATTTGTTAACAAAAGTTATTTTCTAAAAAATCTAGATAAATTCTTTCATTTAGGAAGTCCTGCAAACTGTAAAGATACAAGTTAATCTGCTAGAGTTCATTTACAATAGTATTTTTGTTAGCTTTGTTAAACATAACATTAATAGAATGCACTCCCTTATATATTTTGAAGCTGTACTGAAAAATCTGTAACTTCTACACTCTTACTATAAATTCTACATTTTGTAGCAATATATATTTTTAAAAAAATATTATTATTGAACTTTTTAAATTTTTTTTGACAATTATCTTCTTTGCAACATTTCCATATCGGTATACTTCCATTATATATCTATTTTTCCCCCTTACATCTATATATCTATATATCTGTAGTTCCATTATCTTTTATACATATTAACATATTAATATACAAGTTTATAAACATAATTTTGTGTCATATCTGTTTATACAGATTTGTTACTCTTTATTATCTCCTAAAATTTCTTTCTTTGATCTTTTCTTAACTTTTGCACCTGTCCTCTGGCCACTTATGCCATTCATTTCATACCAAATAATAATCCGTTTTTCCTTCATCTTTTATTTCTTTTGTAAGTCTATCCATCTCAGCACACTCTAGGACTTTTCTTACCACACTTAGCAATATATTAATGCACATTATTTTGTGTTCTTCCCCCATCCGCATCCCATCTGTTAGTTGTCTTATACATGAAATTTTCTGAAGCATAATGAGAATATTACATAAAAATTAATATTTCATGCTATTTTTTCTATTATAGACAGCTCAACTTATACATGTGCCATTATATTTTAGAAAGCCAGGAAACTTAATCATAATTAAAACTATTCACTGAAAAGCCTAAAATACAATATGTTTTTGAGAAAAGTGTGCTAATATTTGAATAACATACTCTCTTAAAATATGGTTTTGCTAAAGTCGGTGAGCTAAAGTCGGTGCTAAAGAAGGTGATCTTCTTTGCTGAGTTGTCATTGCTAAAGTCAATGATTCTTATTTATTTTAATTTACATTTTCCCACTCTTATGAAACCTGGACAAATAAGTTAGATATGTGTTCCATTGTGAGTCCTCATATACACATCAGAAAGCACTAGATCATTTACAGAGTATGTGTTTTACACTGGATATAATGTACATACATAAGCATCTTGAAGATCTCTAGTTCTATAGATTTTAGTGGCTTAAGATACAAAATAAGAATGAATGTCTAAAACTAAAAGTAAAATTGATATTGGGCTGTCTCATAGTATTGTAGGATGTCCTCCTTATTCTAAGTGCTACTAAGAATATTTTTTCTAAATTTTACCTGGATTTGGGGCATAATATTATAAACTTAGGTTTCATACTTTGTCTTTTTAGACTGCACATTGCCTAAAACTGCCTGTTTATATACTCTGTGCCTTGATAAATGATAAACAGATTACACTTTGACCTCTGAAATTCTTTCCCCTCAAATTAATTATACATTTTACAGTGTAATACAACCAATGTCTTTGATAGCTTAGTCACATACTATCAGCAGCCTTTTGCAAAATCTTGTTAGCAAGATCAAATTATCTTTAATGAGCAACATTGCTTTGTGGTATGCTTGCTAAGAATGGTGTAAGTCATAGTCCCAAAACATGTACAGGGCACCATATTAGAAAATTGTCTTTGAACCTGAACTAATTTGCGTAGCTGATACCGGTCTTGATATTGTTGCCAGGACTATTGAGATGATATTGACTCAATTAAATACACAAAAATTGTTAATTCTATTATACAAACAGAAACAGCATACAAAAGACACAATAGATATTGCAATTATATTCAGATGTAGCCTGAGTTTCTTTCTAAAGCCATAACTGCTATATTGCTATAATAATGTGATTTGTGAAGCTTGTGATTGGAACTCTTGTCCTATTAATGCAGAAGCTAATAGTTACACACTTTGCCTCTATAGGAAATGATCTTTTTCTGGTTGCAGTACATGAATTGGGTCATGCATTAGGCCTTGAGCATTCCAATGACCCTAGTGCTATTATGGCTCCTTTTTATCAGTACATGGAGACACACAACTTTAAGTTACCCCAAGATGACCTTCAAGGAATTCAGAAGATTTATGGTAAGATAAATTCCTTATGCCATAATGTCGAATGGTTTTTCTGTAATTTATAGAACCAAAATTGTGATTCTGAAGAGTGGGGGCATTTCTCAAATTTGTTTCATGAACTTTACTGTGGGAAAATTATCAGTTAAAATAACTTCATTTTTTATTACCAATATTTGATGGGTTAGCATCTAAAACATCATTTTACCTCTTAAATTGACCTTAGCCCTTCAGAAGAAAATGTAGTTTTCTTGCTTTCTTGCTCTGCACTGCTAAGAGTATCATGAACCCCTTGAATTTCCTACCACTGAAATAAAGGTGTGTCTTCAGAAAACTGCTCAGGCACTTCAGGCTCATTCATTACTGAATTTAAAATGGTGTCTTTAAAAGTATTCTGTCTTGATATGAGATAAACAGAGATTCCTTCAATAAGAAATAGGCAACACGGAGCTGGCTGCAAATGAAGGTTGCCTCTATGAATGCATCAATTGTAAGGAAACAACATTTTGTCAAGCCAAAACAAGCTGTTGTTGGTAGCATGCTATTTCATAACTATAGCAAGGACAACTATTTAGTATAAACCATAAAATAAAATGCAGTTACTGAAATGTCACAAACATTTATTGACTAGCACATGTAACATTGCATAAGGCAAACTTGGCACCCTCTGTCTTTATTTCATACCTGGGCCAGTATTATGCCCAAAAATATTTAGGCTGCATATGTCAACAAACCTTATGCCAAAGGATGGACTTTTAATGCCATTCCCCATAGGGTTTCTTTCCTAAGACCACATTTCTGTTTCTTGATCCTTTCTCTCCTCCCTATTTTCATGTAATCACTAAGAGTTCCCTTCTTTAGTATTAGAACAATTTTCTCCTTCAAAGCAATAAAGAAAAGAGGAACAAAAAGGAAAAGCTTAAAAAGATTAAGAGCTACAGCTTTCACCATGTTATCACCATGCTTTGTATCCAACAACCTTTGTGTAGCAAATTGCTGAAGTCTGCAAGGTGAAAGGCTGGAAGTCCCAACATTGCCTCTCAGAAGCCCTGATCCTGCTCTGGAGTCATGGCCTGGTAGTTTCTGCTACTACTGCTTATCTTCCAGAGAGCATCACCCATCTGGCATCCAATTTATAAACCCAATGTATTTGAGAGATAGGTCTCTTCCGCCATTTACTGCCCTTCTGCTTAAGCTTCTAAGAGGAAAAAAAAAACCTCTCTAACTTTAAATATATAAAACTACAAGCATTTCATTGAAGAAGATGAATTACAGACATGCCTACATTATAGCAATACCACACTCGGGAAATCAATTAAAATAGAAAAATGTAAAATAAATATAATGCTCTGGATATACCACAAATTGGCCTTTGTCTGCTATAAGCAAAGCACCCTTTCCTGCCTCTCCCTGCCAATATCTCCACATCTCAGTACCCTCAGTCCCTCCAAAATTATAATTGAATGAGAGCTTGCAGTACCATGACACTTCTAGCTTGCATTAGTGTGCAAATGCACTGCCAGGTTGTAGCAATCCAGTATAAACATGTCCCCGAGCACTGGAGTGACTCATAACTCAATAAATATTTTCTCCACACTTATAAGAAAATAGTAAACGGCTTTAATTTTTAAAAAAAAAATTCCAAGCCTTATCCACATGTGATCTGCAATATGTTCCACAGCAACTATAAAAGGGTTGCATCCATTGATAATTAGACTAATAGCTGAAGCACTTTATGTAGAAAAATCCAATATTATTGGTAATTATATTATCCAAAAGTACAAGTACAATTTGCTGCAGGACACTGAAAATTATATTGCAGTTTATAGACAAAAGAAATATTTTGATAAAATTTTTAGAAAAACATGCTCAAGCTGTCTGGCAATGTTTAATGTCGTGGGGAAAATACTCCCAACAGCTTTTTGATTTCCCCCTTCCCTTTTTGCTTAGGTCCACCTGCTGAGCCGCTGGAACCCACCAGACCTTTACCGACCCTTCCTGTCCGCAGAATCCATTCGACTTCAGAAAGAAAACATGACAGACATTCACGGCCTCCCAGGCCTCCTTTAGGGGACAGACCTTCTGCTCCAGGCAGCAAACCCAACATATGTGATGGAAATTTCAATACTGTGGCTCTGTTCCGCGGAGAAATGTTCGTTTTCAAGGTAGGAAGGACTGTTCTAGAAGTGCAGTTTTTATTAATCTCTATATACTACAAAGGAGTGTATAATTGATTGCCTGTCAACCAAGTCAGTTGGTGTTTTGATATCACTTATCACATTCAGTAATGGTTGACTTGTAGTGGATTTGCCTGAATTCTTTGTCTGAAGAATTATTAGGTTACTTTGATATAGCAGATGGCACAATGCTTTTCCCTCTCAACTATTTAGG
>JANHFM010005612.1:19353-38851 GCA_032468115.1 Grayia smithii | reverse complement strand
ACACTCACACAGGAATATTTTGGGATGATTTCTATACAAATATATACCAGTTTGGTGTAATAGTTAAAATATCTGGCTAGAAACTGGGAGACCATGAGTTCTAATCCCATTTTAAGAACAAAGCCAGCTGGGTTTACAAGTGTGAGTCTAACTCAGCAATAGATTTTAATAAGGCTGTGCAGCTGCCACACAATCTTGGGGGGGAGGGGCATTTGGGTTTAAGGAGTTTTAGACAGTTTTTCCCACCACAGTGCAATCCAAATACCTTTCCTTCAAATTCTCTAGTTTTTGTGACTAATCATAACTGAGTGAGAATATTAAAATGGTATTCATTCAACTACTTATCGTTTCACTCAAAATTTTTGTTCCAAAGAGTAGTTTTCATACTGACAAAGGCTGATCATCCATAGCTATCTCTATCATCTTAATAAGTGCTGCAGAGCAACCAGCCACACAACATACTGACACATAGTAAACTCAATGGCAACTTCTTGAAAACCCAAATTTGTCCATCAGAAGTCCGGTTGCTTCATACTTTCACAATATGGCTACTAGCTCATCCATTCTATACTCAGTGCTTTAATCAGAACTTAATCTGAAACGGGGTCAAGCTTTGCATTCATGATAGGAAACATATCTCCAAGTGTGTCCAGAGTGCATTTTTTTCATACTTAGGAAACATAACTAGCTCAAATTAGGAATTTAAAGCTCTTAAATCAACAACTTTTACAAGTTTTGGACTCTCATATCAATTTTTTTTCTTCCATTCAATCATGTCCAATTTTCAGAGACTGGCTGGACAAGTCCTTGCAGTTTTCTTCTGAAAACTTTCAAAAGTATTTTGCCATTGGCTCCTTCCTAGGACTGAGAGAAAGCAATTGGCCCATCGTAATAGAGTTACATACATTCACACTTACACACACACACCTAATAGGACAAAGGCAAAATCTTCAGATCCTAGTCTATTGAAGATATTTAGCCATTATTCACTCCACCCAATATTATTCATATAAACATTAAAGTGTTAACCGAGAATACAAATGGCCCACAGCTTCCATGATTTTTATTCAGTAAAGACCAACTCACTCAAATTTCTGTTTCCCAGCCCTGCCCCTAGCAGATGGTAAAAATAGTGAGAAATTATTAGCAATAATTGCATGCTTAGGCTCCTGGTTTTTTCTCATTGGTGGAAGCTGCAAATTTAATCCAGAAAGCATCATAATCCCTTCTTTCTCTCTAAATTTCCTAAACTAAATTTGTTATTATTTTTCCACAAATCTCTGTATCATGCCTATAGTCCTACTTTCTATGCACACATACAGAAAGACATATGGAAGCAGGAGACAAATAGGAGTGCAAATTAGAGTAGGAAAATTACATGAGAATTTAAAGTTAAACAACCTGATCCTCCTCATTGCATTTCAACAAAATCTGGACTTGGGGCATTGTGAATAAACACTTTTTTGCTCTGAATTAAAGCAATTTGCAGAGTCTTGTGGCACTGGCGATCCTCTTTTTATTTCTTAAATACCTGAGTAGAAAAATAAAATGGATGCTAATAAATGCATTGCAGTTTCCCTCTTATTTCCAGGTTATTCCATTGTTTTAACATTTATGCATGTTTGTAGGTATTGCATAAACCACATTGACCTTGGAACAAGTTTCAACATTCCCATTTCCTCTCAAGGCAATAAAACTTACAAAACAGGTTTCAGGGCTTTGATTGCAAGAGAGAAATCACTTTTGGGCGGGAACGTAACTGAGTCTTATTGCTTGAGGAAGCCTACCTAAAAGCAGTAGTTCCTATAAAGAAGATGAAGAAACTTTTCTTAACATTTCCATAAGGAAGACAGCATCAAAACAAGCCATGGAAATTAGAATTTTGAGCTAATTTTCTCACTAGGAACAGGGGGATATCTAGAAAAACAGAAGTAAAACCAGAAATGAAACAAAATTGTTTGTGGTGACTTTTCTTCGCCTCGACATCTTCATTGTGGAATTGCAGGGATTTATAAAGTCAAGACAGCATCTCAAGCTCAGAATATCCCTCTAACAAGGGAACACCAAGGATTGTGGTGTTTTTATCACCCAGCTCTAGAGGCATGAGTTGGTTCTCAAAAAGCCTTGGGAATTCCCAAGGGAGCACCGGGCAACTGAAAAATCGACTAGAAGATTTGAAAAAGCCCTGGAAGAAAGAAGCCAGCCCTTCAATGCTACAGCATAGTGAGACTGCCAGGCTAGCTGTGGATGCCTTTCTGGAACAAGGAGAAGCCGGCTATCTGCAAGTCATTGCTAAAGAAAAAGAACTGCCCTTCCTCTCCACAATGGACATGGCTTACATGAGCCAGCACATCCAAAGCATCCCAGGATCTCCAAAGAAGGGACTGGAGGCAGGATTCTCAAGAGCTGACAGCATGGACAGGGAATCTCTCCTCTCTGAGGTGACATCTGGGACATACTTCCCATTAATGTCAGATATTGATCCCCCTCAACTGGAGCTCGGTTGGCCAATGATGCCTTCTGTCACAGTGCTCAACCGAACAGAAGTTAGTTTGTATTTCCAAAGGGACAAAGCAAACAATGTGAAAGAATTGCTTCGATCTCTAATAAGCAAAGCCAAGACAGTAAGTAGAACATTTTAAGGCATTTAAAAAGAGGAGATAAAGCTAATCGGTGTGGTTTTTAAAATATATAAAAAAATTAGAACTACTGGCTCCTATTTTAAAAAAAATTAAATTCTTACTCTGTATATATCTTTAATGTATTACTTGATGGATTTATTTTTGTTATGTTTGTATGAGTTTTATATTTAACAAATTGTATACATGGAGAAAGAAATGAGCTATGTAGATGACTTCCTTTGTTCTTTTATTTTTTTGTTTTCTGAGCTATGTTGGAACATGTTCACAATAACAAGTGAGCAGAACTGAACACTTTTTATTTGGAAGAGTGTTCAAATATGTTTAGGAACAGAACAATGTTTGATGGCCCAATGACTACATTGCATATTATTTGTTAAAATGTAATCATAGCAGCTTTGGAATTTATACTTCATGGTTATGGAGCAAAGGAGTCCAAGCAGGTCATGGATATCTTATGCAAAGATCAGAGGAGTAATATGCTCTTTGTTTTAGAACCAGAATTTCCATATTGTGTTAAACTATAAGGAAAATGCTTATGAGTGCATTATTTAAAGTAGGTATAGCCCTTAGGCAGTAGATAAAAATATTCCATAGACACACCTAGCTATTGAGCCTTCAATTTGGCAGCCTTTGCTACAGTCAGCTGAGGCTTAACAAAGAAGTACTTTGAAGGAGTACTTTGATGAATAATAAAGATGGAAAACATTACATACAATGTGACTTTCCCAGGGAATGCCTATGAATTTCTTTTGTTTGTTTTCAAGATATTTGCTTCAAAATTCAAATAGATCCCACACTTTGGCATACTTTATAGAACATAGAACATACACACATATATGTTCTATAAGCGTGAGTGTGTTTTCTTTACTTCAACTGTTTCCAATTCCCAGGGACTCCCTGCAATTTTTTTTCAAAAGTTTTTCAGAAGTGGATTGCCATTGCTTCCTTCCCACAACTGAGAGGAAATGATACAGCTGGCTTTCTTCTTAAAATGGGATTAGAACTCATGGTCTCCCAGTTTCTAGCCAGATGTTTTAACTATTACACCAAACTGGTATATATTTGTATAGAAATCATCCCAAAATATGCCTGTTTGAGTGTGCACTTCCACTCAAAGCCTCTGTGGAAGGGAGACTGTTACATCAAAACAAATATTTCAGATTTTATTCATTTGTGTCCCTATTGAAATTACTTAATGGAAAATTGTAAGAGATGTGCGAGATTTGAATTTTAAATAGATTTTCATTCAGTCAATGTTGGAAGGTTTTGGGCAGATAGCATAGTTAATCTAGCCTTGTGTTGGACTACAATTCTCATCACCCACAAGCAGCAGGGTTTTATGTATTGTTGTATTTTGCTATCTTCATGATTAATTCAGATTGTTATCAGTGGATATCCTTTCTTGCTGTTTTATTTATCATGTAAGAAAGTGCAGAATTGAGAATGACTTGGCTGGAAATGCCTGTTTGAAGATCTTATTAGAATTTAAGTCACCTTTCCCAAATTATTGATTATCCCCCAAAGCAAATAGCAGTCATATCTTGCTCTGATTGGGATACAGTGGATACTACTATGGACGATGGAAACATCTCAAGCAAATAGCACAAGATATTGAAGGAATTAATAGGAACAGTCTTTAAAAGAGAAATGAAGGACAGGAGCAATCAAGGTATCATGAGCATTGTCACACAAAGTAGATAATTTTTTAAAAAGTTTTTTATTTTTATACACAAACATATAATACATAATCAATTCATCAGTGTATCATCTGAGTACATCTTTTGTCTTCTCCCTACTCAATTATTCCTCATATCTTAATAGTTATTTCATTTCTTATAATATTTCTCCCCTCTTTCTTTACAATATTACTTGATGTATATCTCTTCTCCAACCAGTAATAAAATTGCCCCCATATCTGAAAATATTCTGATTCTTCTTTAAGTTTCAAACTCAATCTGTTCATTTCTGCACAATCCAATATTTTCTTAATTATTTCTTCCTCCAAAGGGATTTTTTCTGCTTTCCATCTTTGTGCAAATACTACCTTCACTGCAGTTATCACATGTACAATCAAATATATATTTTCTTACTAAATTTCTCTGGTAAGATACCCAATAGGAACAGTTCAGGTTTTAAATCTATATGTTGTTGTATCATTTCTTCTAACCATGTTTTAATTTTCACCCAGTAATTTCTTGCTTCTAGACATGTCCACCACATAAGATAACTGATCATTTTTTAAAAGTAGATAATTTTTTAAAAGGAGTATTTTCTTCATTTTTTGACAGCTTTCTAGATGCTAGTATATTTATGAGTAGATAAGAACATTACAGTAAATTAGAACTGACTTGACGAATAAAGAATTATTGTATTAAATCATAACACCTTCAATGAAACATCACATCTGAACTCTAACTGGAGTTAGAGCCTTCTGCCTTTTTTTATCCTGGTATCCCAAGTAATCCAAACAAGCAACTTTTAACAAAATCCATTCAAGAACCAGTATTTACACCTCAAGTATTTTCATATGGTTTGAGAAAAGCTATGAGCTGATTGACATTTATAAATGTGATTAATAAAGTGGCTCACAGACAACATTCTTGGCCAGAAATTAATATAATATGCCTATTGAATAATTATACTTGTCTCTAAACTAGAGGTTAGACCAGACTCAAAATTTCAAAGGCTTGGCTATGAATCACCAAATCAAAGAAAAAGAGAGAAGCCTTAGAGTTTATCTTATAGCACTTCTCTATCTAAGATCAGAAACAAGCAAAACACGTTATAAATGAGTACACTGGATGAAGCCAAACAGAGTTCCAAGTATGTTTAATTTCTGTTCTCCAGCAAAGAAGTGAAATATAGAAGAGGCAAGTAAACTCAGAAAAGAATAATTGTCCCACCCACCACCTGTTTACAGGAAAGAGGGTTTTTCTACAGCCTATCTATGTTCTGAAGGTTCTGCCTAGGACTGTTCTTAATATCTGATGTCCTTCTGGACTTTTGAGTGATTACAGTTCCCAGTTGCTGTTTGTCAATTTCCTGGTCTTAGCAGATAATTCCAGCCTGCCACCAGACAAGATTTCTTACCAGGAGCTCAAACATGGACACACTGTCTCTCTCTTTTAACAACTTATGTTGATAATCAAAAATTGCAAACTAAAATAATTTCATCTTTCATAATTTCATCAGACCAACAAGAATTAAATAATACCCCAATCAAGGAACTTCTAAACAAGTTAACAGTAATTAGCCCAATCGAACAATCTCCAAAACCATCAACACTCCCATCAACACTCCCATCAGGGCATGCCACTAGAATATAAATTGAGAGCAAACCCCACTCCTTACTGGCACTGATGTTACCAAATCTGGGTAATGAAATGTCTGGAAGTAAACAACCAAGCTCAGGGACCAAGGGCCTCTCATTTCACCTTGAGCTAGAAATATTCTCCTTTATCAATTTCATCTTTCTTAACTGAGTGCATTTACTTGTAATTTGGAACTTAAAGGGGTAATTTTAATTTTTTTCTCCTTGTGCAATCTATGTTTGTTTCCAGTTGAACATTTCCCTGCTAAAGCACTTCCTCTTTCTGTGATTGTTCTTACCTGTAACCTAAAATCTAAAGATAAACATTTTCTTTCTTCCTTTTCTGCTGAAAACCTGCGTGAGTAAGATGAGGAAGGAGGATGTATTCTCACTTATAACATGAAGGTCTTCTTCCCCAGTAGACAGAGACTGCCCACCTGAAATTAAGATTTATAGATTTCCTCCCTTCTGTTCAAATGATCAGTCTCCTCAATGAGTTATTGTAATGGTAGATTTTTTTTAAAGGTTAGGGTTCATTGTGATCTAGCCTCATGTACTCATACTTATTCATAGGCATAAGAGCAGTTGCACTGGGAACATTAAGCCTTTTATGCCTTAGTCATGCAATTATATCATTGTATAGAAAGTTGAACAAGCCTATAGAAGGATTAATTCTCTTTTGGTAATTTGCTTTTTTAATCATGTGAATTCCAAATTTCCTGTTTATGGGGGAAATGCCCACTTCTTTTATGTATATCGTCAACTTCTAGAGTTGCTCTAGATATGACTGCTAAATTAATAAATTTGATTCCATTACCTTTTATTTATATGGCATTGTATATAATTTCATGTAATGAAATTGTTTTGCTTTATTTCTTTAATTTTTCAGCTACTTTTTTCCTTGTTTTGACTCTAATACTTTCAATATTATTGAAAGCAACTATCTCCACTTATTTCAACGTAGTTTTTATGATTGGTTTGGGAACAGAAATAAATGGTTTTCTTAGTTTGACTTTTGTGAGGAGCAATATAAATGACAGTTCTGTTGGCCTCCTATCATTTTTAATACTATCATATATGGCATCTTGTAGGGTTTCCTGCCTAAGCAGGGGGTTGGACTAAAAGACCTCCAAGGTCCCTTCCAACTCTGCTATGCTATGCTATCTATGCCATGCCATGCCATGCCATGCCATTCCGTTCCATTCCACTCCACTCCACTCTTAGTAAACAGCCTTGCTAGGAAGGGAACATGTCACTTTTGCAATAGCCTGAATCCTTCTTTTCATCTCAATCTGAGAAGGTCCTAAAGATGTCTCTTGCCCATATAAATTATTGCTAGATCACTGCCTGTCATCTGTGAAGTCTAGATTGTCACTCTACTGAGGTGATTCAATGAGTAACATCTCAACCTTCAGTCCATAGAATGACCTATTTCATCAGTTTGAGAGACGTTTGCCCAAAGATTTAAAAATACTCAGCAAGTTAATATGTAGCATATACTAGCAAAAGACTGAATTCTCTAAGATGGCTGGTATTTTAATGATTAATTATTTCTTCTTGACTGAATAACAGAAATTACTTCAGATTTTTTTTAAAAAAATCAATAAATTTGAACTGTGGCAGAGTTTTTGGACAAAACTCAACCTCTGATTCATCGTGAAAAAGTATTGCTAATTGAAAGTAGTATCTGTATGTCACCTTGGCAAACATTGCAGATATATTGCTTATTCGCTTTGTTTTAAAATGTAAGAAATATCGCAGCATCAATTGTGTCATCTGGGTTTTCCCCAATTGAGTTAAGGATTTTTTCAGGAAGTTTAATGACTATTTAACTGCAAGAGGATGTACTTTCAAAACCAGATAATGGGATAAAAATCTAAATAAAAATTGTTAATTACCTAAGTATAGGAAACCAAACTTTAAACATGAGCACCTGTCTGCATAAACAAAGGTGATATTACTGACTCCACTCCTTTAGTGCTACAATAAAGGATGTGTGTTTGTGTCAACATATATCTTTTAGTCATAGGTTAGTGTTTTGTGTATATTATATTTAGCATTTTAATGAGCCAAGTATGCCATTATTTTGACATACCATGCCAGTTATGCTCAGCAAAGACATTCCAAAACCAAGATAATACTCTGGGCAGGGCATCCTAATAATATTTATTGTTTAATGTTGCTTTGAAGATCGGACCGGATCTAGAATTTCAGACATGCACAGTGGAAAATGGGGTGTGGGGGGAGGGAATACTTATTACTTCAGTTCCTGAAATTCATTCTTTGTTAAGGGCAACTTTTTAGAAGGAAGGTTTTTGGATTCTAATTCTGATTCCCAGTTAAAAACAAGTAACCCCAGTTCCAGGAATTTACACTTGGACTACCTGACCAAGATAGATAGATAAATGAATAGATAGATAAATGTTACACAGCTGGAACAGAGATTCCTACAGAAAACATGGCTTTAATTCAAACAGTATCAACCATTTTTTTCACCAAAATTACCACATAACAGCAACCCATTTCCTAGGGTCTAGGCTATTTCCAAGATCTGTACTTTGCCATTTTATTCTGTCTTCTAAATGTCCATGTGTTTACCCTAAGAAAAAGACTGACACTCTCATTTTTTTCTAACCTGGCAATCCTCTACCATTCACAGAGAACAGATGATGACCATATCACATTGGATTTTTTTTTCAGTGATTTTGTTTTTGATGCCAGTCACTTTAGTTGACAATAATCAGATTATGTTCGAGGTTTTCCTTATACATTACAGTTTTGTCCTGGAGAAGATAACAAACAAGAACCAACTTAAGGCAATTGTTTTGTGCAGTCACATGAAGAACTGACACATTGGGATGGTAACCTACTTCCACTTATTAAAATTTGGAGGATTTTTCTGAGTAAGAGTAGAACTGTGATTTGAGTCTAATTAAAAACAATACTTTACTGGTACATATGTGAAACATTTAACTAGCTATCTAGAACTCTGGTCAAGAAGAATCCAGTTTTTAATGATACCAGGCTCAGAATTGATCATGAAATACTTTCTAGGGTTTATTTTGTTCAAGGTATTCCATAACTCTGCCATGTAAACAGCTTAGCTTAGGATGCGTCAGGCACAAGGAACCAGAAACAACACAAGGAGCTAATCAGAATGCTATATTTATTGCTACTTGTCCTCTGACAGGAATCTCACTGGACTAATGCACTCGGTACAGAAACTACTAGATAAACACTGAAAAGCTTTAGGGCAGATCACCTTTCAGCCACTTCCTCCCCGTCAGTAATTCAAGGCTAGTTAGCCATTCCATTCCTCCCCTTAACTCAGGATTAGTATTAGGCAAGGCTCACATATCACTCAAAGCTATGATTATTTAACCATAGTTGACTAAATTAAGAGTTAGCTAGTTATTTCCCAGGGCTTTATTGTATGTAAAATAAACGTGTTGCTCCATTCTAATATTTATCTACATTATCTTTCAAATGTTGCCTATGTCATTGGCTTATTTCCCCCACCTCCCCAGTCCTGTCTTCCAGGAATCCTACTATACCTAAAAATACTTACAATAGTGGGACAACTTCCTGAAATTGTGACCAAGCCCTCTCCAGTTCTGGTTCTTTAAATTTCCCCTTAAGAAAAATAGAGATGACAAAAACCTCCAACATTTTAAACGTTCGTGTCTATCTTTAACCAGGAAGGTGCTGTATAATTCCTGGTTGCTAGATGTCATTTTTGGGACATCTAGCAAGCTAAAGCAACATGGATTGCTCTACCCTACCCTTCTTTCTATAACATTCAAATATTTATTCACAATAAAATCCTTTTCGGTGTTTATGTGAGCCTATTTATCCCTAAATCCTAAAGAAACTTCAGCTCCTGAAGTGCCACCAGATGGCAATATTACTACCTGTATCTTTTTTTGGAGGGGGGTTGAGCAGGAAAATTCTAAAATTGTTTTGGAGCTAAAAGCACTTGTAATCAGAATATTCCAATCCATATAATAAGAGAGATAACATTTACATACAATCTAAAGCCAAGCATTCAAAGTTCAGGAAATCTTGGGTTCTGTATGGTCCCAGGTGTAGGAAAGAAACTTCAAGGATTTTGGTTACAGATTCTACATACCTATTTTTTGTTGAACCTCTATCAAACTTTTTGTCCAAGATTTCAAGGCTGTATAGATTCCTTTTCCAAATTTTCCCCACTTCAATTCTGTATAATAGGCTAAGATAAAGAGAGAGTTCCTGGCCCAAAGTCACCCACTGAGTTTCCATAATGGTGGACTTGAATTTGAATTTTCTATGTCCTAGTGCAACATTTTAAATTACTATACTTAACTGTTCCAACAATAAATTGTTCCAAGACTAGTGCCTCTCAAGCCACTTAAATGTTGATTGGCACCAGCTAAAGAAGTCAACTCTGAACACAGAAAGGGAAATATTTTAATTCATATCCACATTAAGAATTAATGTATTTGATTTAATTCATTTTTTCTGTGAATTCACAATGCAACAAAAGACACAGTAAATTTATTTTGGTTCTTCATTTATATTAAAAAAAATAATCAGCTGATTCTTACCCAGCTAAGCCTTGTTTTATAAATATAATACAGCCATAATAAATTGCAAGGTATTATTCTCACATATACTCTGTATACCATGTTTTCCCAAAAATAAGACCCTATCTTATATTTTTTTGAACCCTGAAATAAGCACTTGGCCTTATTGTCATGCACTCAAAAACCTGATTGGGCTTATTATCAGGGGATGTCTTATTTTGGAAGAAACAGGGTAGTATTTCATATCTAAGCTGTATAGCACAGCTTGCAACAAAGGCATCTTAAATAAACTGAGGAAAAAAGTGCTTGATTTGTAATGTTTTTACAAAAGTAGAATGTAACACATCATTTTATTATAGATTTAGCTGAGTAAGCTTTATTTAGAAAAAAAATAATTTAAATGCTTGGGGTTGCATTTAACGGGTTTAGTTTTTGGATAGAAAGGAAATTGACCAATACAACAATAGAGCAACTAGAAACCATAGAGTTTTGCAAATGGATTTATCTTCCTTTCCATTCAAATGGTTAATATAATTGCTTATCTTCATTAACAGATACATTAGTGAAAACTCAATCTTTTCCAAAGACATTCCTATATCACTTGTTATAGGAGCAGATTATGCATTTGAATTGAGTTACAGATATTGGCTCTTTAGTAGAATTTTCATTAATTTTCCTTTCTCAAATAAAGCATCTTCTGTATTGGCTTTTTACATGATCATCCAGAGCAAAATATATGCAATAACCCAGTAACAGCAATGTGTGCTAGAAATTGTATTTTGAACTCCTTAAACTTCTGGAAAGAATTGGTCATTTTCAAAAGTCTTGCCCCACAGTTCATGTAGAAAAGTACGATAGCAACTCAAGAGCTTTTGGAGAATATATAAGAGCAGAAGAGCATTGGCAGAACCTTGATCACATATTACACAATTGTAAAGCATATATACCTCAAGCTATAAAACGTCTGGAATGAAGCCTGCTTAAAATGTAAAACAGAACTATATTTTAGTACATTTAGTGGAGTCAGACCCTAAATTTGTCAAGAATATATCTCTCCCAACTTTTCAGTTAAAGCAAAACAAAACCCAAAAGGTGAAACAGGAGGATATTTAGTGCTGCCCATGACAACAACAAAAAACAAATTTCTCTTCTAAAAAGGAATAATATGTCAACTTGCTTTATATGAACAATTCAGGATAATTTCTAAATGAAGATACCATTTGATAAGAAGCAGAGAAAAAAGCCTTTGAGTTGTCTTAATAATACCAAACAATGGACCTTGACACTAGAATTTCTAGTCATGGTAATAGGACTAAAGTAGATGATAAAATTAGAGTTGCATTGAACATGCAGGTTTTTTAAAAATGCAAATCACATCTGCTAGAAGAAAAATCTGATCATTACTGGGGCTAAATTAATTTGGCCTTTTCTTCTCCTCCTACAAGCCCTAGAACAATCACCCTTTGAAGATATCAGTAGGTGAAATTTCAATAGGGATTACTCTTTCAAAGCAAATACTAGCTTCAACAAATGAGTTTTCTCCAAAATCAGAAGGGGGAGAAAAGATACAGATTCCACTTCCCAGACAGCAGATCAAACCAAGCTGATTTTATTTGCATTTCTAAAAGCATGCAAGTCATTTATAAATGCTCCTTTAATAATTACCTCCAGACTGGTTGTGAAAGTTATGACTTCTACAAGATCATTAAAATGTTCTATTCTTGAATTGCAAAGTAAGAAAGTGCTCCCCATTCTATATATTACCATAAATATGATCTGGGAAATTGCAAGCAATCCTTTAAGAAACTTTATTTCAATCCTTGCAATTCCCAAGATAACATTTGCCTTCAGGCAGAAAATATTTATACAAAAATATAGTACAAATTTTGCATTTTTTTTAGGCTTCGCAAAAGAGGATCATAGTATTTGGGCAACTGATCCTTGTCTTCCCCGATGAAAATATTTTGCTCCTCATATAGATAGGCTATTTTTTCCCACAAAAGGTTACATTTCTGAGCTGCCAGGACCTGGGGATAATATAATTGTAAAAGACTCCACAAATAAATAGTAGCAACTATTTATATATATACTACTAAGAACGCCATGGTATTTAGATTTATTAGAATACATAATTACAAAAAAACAAACTCTTAATCACTTTTTAACATAGCAATACAGCATTTATAATGCTTTTTCCTAACAATTCCCAGTTTCTGCTTCCAGAAATTGTTCCAAGTATAAAGGTAATATACACAACAGCAAACATTTTCAAGTTGGTTGACAAGGATTCAAAGTCCTTCATCATTATATACTGGAGAAACAGGCTTTACAATGCTTTGTGGATTAGGTTCCACTAGGGGGCGCCAAGTCACTTCCCCAGATAGCAGCAGGTCTTCTCCTGACATAGCATCCAGATGCTGCACCTGATAATCACAGCAAAATAGTGCAAGTCACTTACAGATTTGTTGGAAGGGTGATTTCTTCCTTCAAGATACTAATGGAAGATGGGGCTATTTTTTGTTTAATGAGGTGCACAAAAAAGAAATAATAATGTTTCTTTGTTATTAAGAATATTCAAATGCAATTTATGTCAATGTGGTTTTGACTGGTTGCTCTAATGAAATACTCTAGTTTTGTTATCATAGTACAATTCTAGAATTCTTGATTATCAGTAGGAGCTCTAAGGGGTAGAGCTCTGAAACCCCCCCCTGTAAAAGTATTTTTCTTTATATTTTTTGAACCATTCCCCATCATATAGGGATTCCAGTCTCCAGTTATTTATGTATTTACTATTTTAATGTACATCCAGCCTTTCCATCAATAAATAGCATACAAATTGGCTTGCTGTCTGCCAAATAAATACAAAATGGCTAATAATATATTAAAATAACCAACTATGTACATTAACCATAATTAAAACACAATTGGAAATGTATTGTTAAAATAGCACCCATTCAGCTTCAGAGGTGCTTCACAACATATGGGAATATGAACACTTAGGTTTCATTAAAGCAGCTGCATCTCTTTCAAAGACTACACTGCAGTAGAAGAAAGTTCCTCAAAGCAGCTATGCAATACTGGAAACAGATGTAAATGTCTTGATAAGCAGCAGACGGGGATTGCTAAGAAACACCAAGCTACTAAACTGCTCTTCCAGTAACAATTCCAATTAATAGAATTCCACTACTTTACAAATTAAATGTGTGCTTGAATAAAAACTTTTCTACCTGCCAGAATACAGCAGAAAGGCAGCTAACATGATTTCCCTTGGGTGGGAGAAGTCAAGAACTTTACAGATAGAGGAAAAAAACTGATTTCTGAAAATTGCTGTAAGAAGCAGAATGACCGGAATCAAGGCATGTATTTTGGAGACACAATATTATGGAAAACCCTGAAGTTTAGTTACAAAAAAGAAAATCTAGAGAACTTAGCTTCTCAGCAAACATGATTTTTTTTTCATGAAATAGTAAAGGAACCCTTATTCTATGCTGCTTACCTGCTTGCGCACATATTCTACCATCATTGCCAGCTGCCTAGGATCGCTGCAATGTGTTTCAAACAGATTTCTCCAGAGAGCTGCTGCAAGTACATGATCATCTGAGAGTATTCCCTAAAATACATTTTTAAAGAAGATGCTCAGATTTTCTTTAAAAAGCTGTTACTCATATAGGACAATCCTTTACAGCCAAGGGGCAACTTACGATTTACCAGAGGATTGTTGTAAAGAAGAAATGACAGGCAGAAAGAACAAACAAGCAAACCAACAACATAGTATCATTCAGGCCATGTCACTCTCTTTTTAGGTAAGATAAATAAGATAAATCCTAGTCAAAAATATTGTTCTTTACATTTTTATTTATTAGATTACTATGATACATGTAACATGAATCAAATCAGTATACTAGAATTGCATAACCAGAGAACACACCAGGTACTCACAAGGTCTTCAATGAGGGGACCTAGAGCAGGCTGACGATGTCCAAGAGGGGCCTTATGAATGACTATTAACATCTTAAAATTCACTGGGAAGCCATACAGCAGCTGCTGCAACTTGCCCAGTAAAAATATGACAATAATGTACCACAATCACTTAATTATTTGCTGATTCAAGACTACTTGTAGCTTTTGAACAGTATTCAAGGGTAGCCCCATATAAAATTGCTAAGCACATTGATTTGTGCTTAAGAAATTGTAAGCTGCCCTGAGTCTCCAGAGAAGGGCGGCATATAAGTTGAAATAAAAAAAAAATGCATTGCAGTAGTCCAAATAAGAGACTAAAATATGGATAACCATAAGAAGAATGTTCTTAAAACCTATTCGGTAAAGCTAGACAATCCCCAAGAGTTGATCCTTGAACCCATAGCTAATTTGTTTTAGTATGGTCAAGTCTACCACTCTAACAACTTCTAAGCACTTCAACAGAAGCCCTTATTTGCTTTATTAAATAGAATAAAGATTATTTTAAAAATATTTAAAAGGAAAACAAAATAAAAAGGACAATAGGAGATTACAGTACCTGTAGACAACAATATAGTTTTTAAATACAACATTAGATCTTGACTACTTTACATAAAATAATATTGTGTGCCAACAGCTATAGACAGGACTGCAGATGTGCAATCAATCTGTCGTTAGAAACAAGTAAGACACAAGGGGATCCAGGTAGCAGATTCAACATTATGATGGGTTATTCAGGAGCATGCATTAAAACAAATACAATTCAACAGAGAGCAAAAAAGTTAAACTTCAAGCAAAATACAGACTCCTATGAACAATTTGGAATCAGGTTCCCAAAGAGATGCTACAGGTATGAGGCAGAGTGGGGTCCTCTTCACTGGACGTTCAAGTAGAGACTAGACAGGCATCCATCACGGATATTTTATTTTGGATTTCTCTAAATCAAGGGGTTGAGTTTTATGACCTAAATGGCTTTTTCAATTTTGTAATCTATGATGGTTTTCAGTGGCCACAGCACATTCTCTTAGCTTCATTCACCTCTCACCAATAGCAGAAATTGAATATTGGGAAACATTAACAAATATTCAGGGCATTTGACCCCACGGCAAGGCTAACTCATGTTAATACAAATAGATACTTTGTTTCTATTCTATGTATATTCAACTTAACTGTTACCATTACCTCATCATATCCAAAAATAGATGCATAGAAAACTTCTGTCAAGGTTCTCAGACTTCTTCTTAGGATAAGAGAATTAACCTGAAAGATAAAAGCAATTTGTTCTTTGACTTAGAAGTAGGACTGGTATTAAGAGGCAAAAACAGCACAAGAAAACTACAGTCTCTTACCTACTTGCTTGCTTTAGATAGCACAGAACATAAAATGATATAAAATGAAAGACTTGTGATGTATAGAAGAGAAGGATGCTTGTACAGATGCTGAGGTTACTATATGTTTGCAATGTATGGACAGTATGCCATATTATTAAACAAAAAGCAATGTGGCAGCCAACCGCAATTGTTCTTTGTTCAAGACAATATTTTTTCTCAACAGAATATGCTTCTGAACCAACAGTATTTCTATCAGAGGGAGTAGTTCTCTTGTAACACACCCGTAATAAATTAACTTTTCATTTTTAAAACAAATTCTATGAATTATAATATATTTATGATACATTTTTATTATGCAATAAAATGTTACCATAAGGATTATTTAACACATAATACAAATATTACAAGAGGCAAAAAAAATAATCGCAATTTACACCATATCCTTTGCATAGCAGTTTTAAAGCACCTTTAAAAAGAATTATTGAGATAACAAAGCTAAGCAAGCATGCCAATAAATAGAAGGATGAGTCTTTACTGAGAAGGGCGTACGCTGGATCGGGGGTCTCCAAGCCAGCAAAGCTGGCTGAGGAATTCTGGAAGTTGAAGTCCACAAGTCTTAAAGTTGCCAAGGTTGGAGACCCTTGCCCTGGATAACAGCACAATTTTAAGAGGGCTATCCTCATATGGAGAAACTCTATGGCTAACTCGGGGGTCGGCAACCTGCGGCTCCGGAGCCACATGCATCTCTTTGGGCCCTCTGCCGCAGCTCCCTGTCACCCTGTCATGGCAGTGGCATGTCGGACCCTTAGTATGGGAGCAAAGCGCTCCTGCATTTGTCTTTGTGCGGCAACAGCATTCCGCCTGGTATATTTGCTGTTGCCGCCAGCAAAGACTGTTGGGAGAGAATGGCGGGGGAGGATCTCCTCCTCTCGTATCCTCCTGACCGGCTGTGGCGGGGCCGGGAAGGTGCACACAAGAAGAGGGGGAAGGGAGACTCCCCCAAAGGTAGCGCTCATTGACCCACCAGCCCGGCTTTCCAAAAGGAAGGACAAAACAAAAAAAAAACAGCTGGCGAAAAGTCCCAAAGACAGCACGCAGGGTTGCAGGACTCTTCAAGAGTGAGAAGAGACAGAGGCAGGGAGTGAGAGAGAGAGAGACACACACACACTCACAGACGGAGAAAGAGACACACACAGATTGGGGGGGGGGAGAGAAAGAGAAATGAGAGGGAAGACAGATGAAAGAGAAAGATAAGAGGGAGGGAGAGGGAGGGAGATAGAGAGGGAGTTACCTATTTCCCATAGAAAACACAGAGCCACAAAACCTGGGTAGGGGTGTGTGTGGGGTGTGTGTCATGTGATTGGGAGTGAATGACATCAAGTTGGCCACGCCCACCCAGGTTTTGTGGCTCCCACTGTTTTGATTTCTATAGGAAACGGGCCCAAGTGGCTCTTTGATGTTTAAGGTTGCCGACCCCTGGGCTAACTCTAGAGACAGTACTTCATTAAAGAAAATAAACTTAAGAGAGGACTCTTTGAACTATCTGTCTCAATCCTATCTTCCCAGTATTGTACAAATCTCAACATCTAGCTTTCAACAATTGTTGTTGGTTGTAAAGTTGTGTCCAACCCATCACGACCCCATGGATAATGTTCCTCCAGGCCTTCCTGTCCTCTACCATCCTCTGGAATCCATTTAAACTCACTCCTACTGCTTCAGTGACTCCATCCAGCCACTTCATTCTCTGTCATTCCATTCTTTTGTCCTCAATCTTTCCCAGCATTTCCCAATTATTTCAACAATAATTACTTCTTAAATTACAATCCTGTCGCAAATGTTATGAATAGTGGAAGACTTATAACTGCTGATAGTTAGATCTTATTTTCCTGCAAAATAAGCCCTGCACAGATCTGCGAAGACCACAACTTGGACTGGAATTACTTTCATATTGGCTTTTGATCAGAGTAAGTGAGGAATCTTAGGAGAAAACAGGCAATCATTCTAGAAGCCTAGAAGTTTTGTGAAGGCTTCAGATTAAGGCTATGCCTTAAATCCCACAAAAATATAAATTAAGCACAGATGCATTAAAGGCCACTGAAATCTATGGCTCAAGATTACTTTCAGAAGGTATACAGTGCAATTTTAGATACAACTAAGTCCAAATGAGTCCAACAGTGTTTAACTTCCAGAAATATGCATAGCTTAGAGCTTAAAAATTGTTCCCAGATTGTCAGAACTAAGGAGTTAAAATATACTCATTCAAAATGTGCTAAGATTCTTAGTTTTATATATAACATAGGAAAGCTATTTTTGAACAGATTCCTTCATTGTACTCAGAGATATTTAAACTATGTTTAATACATACAGGAACAAACACGGGGTGTACATGCTTTCTGCTTTTTCATACAGCACATCCCCAAGACGATTTTATTTCAGAATAACATTCTGATGCAAATCATGATTATCTCTATTATGATTAAAACAAGTAAGGTTCAAATCCATAGATAAAAATGGTCTATTTCAAAGAAACCATAATTGTAACCAATCAGTGCATTGCCATTTGGATGTTGTGCTAAACTATAGTTAATCAAAAACAAAAGCAAAATGTCTTCTTGTAGCCAAAGGGAAGAAAGGAAGGGAAAGCACATACACCTAAGGCCCCTTTCATTTCTCGTTACAATAAGCAGTTGGTAATACAGTAACACTAATTTGAACATTTCAGAGTTTTCATCCATCATATTATAAAGAGATAAATACACTTGATTGTTAATTATCCTTCTTTTTCCCCCAATCCATCTATTAGTAATTTCTGCCAAATTTCTTGTTATTTTTATACATGCAGATTTTTGGATTTTTTTTTTAAATGGACATTTTAATTATCCATAAAAGACAGCATATAAGTTACAGGATTTTTAACTTTTCCCACATCTTTCAAAAGTAGAGGAAGAGAATTCTGCCTTCTTCAAGGGTTTCTTTTACACAAGGCATGCTTGCCACAAAACAGTTAACAGTTAAATATTTTCTTGCCAATATTTTAAGAGTGCAGAAGGTTCCAAATTGCTGGTAAAACAAACAATGCCAGACTGTGAAAACTCCTGGCTGCCATGCTCCTTGATATTAACAAGAGTTTCTTTATTGCTGTGACCTTTCTGAAGTGAATAAAAATTATTTCTTTGCCCTAGTTCTGCCCTCAAGTAAAAGGAAAAAAGTGAACCACAAAATGTTACAGAGTAAGTTGACCAGAATCCTGGAGAATTCCAGTCTTCAACATTTATTTATATATTATTATATAAATAGATTGCTCCTCAGTTGTAACAGCCAAATGGTTCATCAATACCACCAGTACTGTCTTTGCGAATTCTAAGAAGTTTGCATTTCTAATGACAGATACATACAAGGGATACTTTATGGCAAAGTTTTCATCCAATGTCTTCTGGAATCAGGCAAATATTTTTCTTTCTAATATTAGGGAGAGGGGGCCACTTATTAATTGACACAACTTGAAACATTATTGGGAGATAGCCAGTCTTAAAGGTTTTTAATGATTTTCTAACCTTGTACATTTGGAACACAATTCAGTACTTTTGATTTCAATGAAGGAGATTGAAAAGAAAGAGCCTGTTTCTACCCTGTTCCCCTAAAATAAGACATCCCCTGATAATAAGCCCAATTAGGCTTTTGAGTGCTAAAATAAGC
>JANHFM010005612.1:0-19253 GCA_032468115.1 Grayia smithii | reverse complement strand
CATATACAAGGAATGAAGGCTATGGCTAAAAGCACATTGATTTGTGCTTAATAAATTGTAAGCCGCCCTGAGTCTCCAGAGAAGGACAGGATATAAGTTCAAATAATAAAAAATAAACAAAATAATAAATAATAATTTGAAACTTGACTATAAGAAAAAGTTAGGCTTCGTAAAAGTTCTTCTGTACTGTTTACCTTTCTGCTTATTAGCATGTCTACTGAAACCTCTACCTGAACACCTCTCTTATCAATGGGCTACTTTTAGATTCTTCTGCTGTTAATGCTAGGAGCTTTCCGTTCCCATGTCTTTAGAATGGAGTCTGGAATGGTTTAGGAATTCACATCTATGGGTTTGTCTTAAATGTCTAGTCTTTACTTTGAAATAGATGGTTTGTAATTTGAAAGTGGACATCATGATTACTCCTTGGTCATAGCCAGACCACACTCTGATGAGTATATAATTCATTGGCACCATACCACTGCAATTGATCCATACCAAATATGTTGCTCTAAGGGATTTTCTCAGCAATTTTATAGTCTCAGCAACTGGTCAGTCTCTGGAATTCAGAGAAAAAGGATATTCAATGTGATTGCCCTGAAACAGCCTCTTTCCACATCTTGAGCCTGGGATACTCTTGAACATCCTGGGACACTGAGAAATTCCAGAAGGTAAACCAGCAGAAACAAAACTATAATGCCAATGCCAATAAGATGAGTATTTTATTTATGGGACTTTTAGACTTCAATTGTATCCTACTCCAAATGGTTCACTATTCAAACAACTATTCAAACAACATACAAAATAAAAATTAAAAAAATAACAATGTATCTTGATGCAACATTCAAAGTGTCACATCCCTTTCAGAATGACAATCTGTTCCCCAAAGTCCTTTGAGGTTAACATTTAAACTAATGTTCAAAAGACTATGAGCAATGAGGTCACTCTTGCCTCTGAGGCGGAGAGCTCTTACAGAAAATGCTTGCCTCCATGTTCTCTCTCATCAAATACAGACCATCAGAAACTATGTTAGAATACACTGAGTGGGCAAATTCTAACTGGAATAGGCACTCCTGAAGATAACGTTCAATGTTTCACAGGGAGAAAGACACTGGGATACCTTATCCTAAAAACATCTCACTAGAGAGTCTCCAACCTTTGTTTTTAGGAAAGTTCTTATGGAACTTAGTTGGAAGTTAGTTCACAGACAATCTTGGATGAAATGGATTATCTTGATTCCTATACTTGGGTTTCAATTCAGTTAACAATACTAATTAAATTTACATGTTCTTTTTCATTATATAATTTGTTACTTTAGACTTTTGTTACTTTGGGCATCTATGAAATTCAGAATATATTAATTGTAACTACTACAACTGGACGGGACATCTTCTAGCAAATCGGGGGAAAAAAGAAAGGAGTGGAAGTTTTATTTTAGTTACTGCCAGATTCTTTCAGCTTTACTAGTGCAGTATGAAGTAATCTTAGTAAACTTCAGTCAAATCAAGTCATAATGAGGGAAAGTAAGAGGGGCTACCGAGTATAAAAAGCTCTACCTAACATAAAACAAAGACTTCATTGTACTCCATGTGCAGAATCAATACATGAATTCAAGAAACACTTCAATGTGTTTCTGGAAAAGGAGGGGCCTGAGTGGTCTGGAGGAAAAGCAGGAAGGTAGGATTAAGATAAATTAAAATGTGGTTGGCATATTGGGCTGGATGGCCCCTTCCTGCTCCTATCATCTTGTACAATTTTTAAGGCAAGCTCAGCTACAAATCAGGATTTTATACTGAACAAACAAGTCTTAGATGTACTGGGATTACAGTGCCCCTTCAACATGAGAGCAATGTTTTGTTTAAAATAAATGTTTATTTGCCACAAGGAATACTAATTTCAAAATCCGATCTTTGCATACATTTTCTACAAGAATTAAACTCTCCTTGAAATGTTTAAAGAAACAAAAGTCGGGGATAAGTAAACATTAACAATGGTTTAGATATCTCAGCAACTTGTAGGTAAGCTTCTTTCTATTTGATATTGCACAAATAAATTTATATATAGATATTATTCAAAATTTGTTTTTGATTGTACAATTTTAGATAGCTCTTCATGTGAGTTTAGAAGCATTCAGGATAATATTATTGAAAGTTGGTGACTGTACATGTTATCCCCTGGAAAAGCAAGAAAAAGGGACAAGAGAAAAAAGATCCATCCTTTAAATCCAACGTTTCATTTGCTGCTGAGACAGTAAGAAAATGAATTAAAATCTGAGAATGCTAAGGATAAAGGCTTTCCTATTTTTTATTGTGTGTAGAAAGTATCAAGTCAAGGTTCTCCAAGGAAGGACAGTAGACCACAAGATAATTGTATAATGTTAGTACTTACTGTGAGAAAAGAGAATATGTTATGTAATTAGTTATTGACTCTAAAAAACATACTTTGCAAGTTCAGGTGCTTTTCAGAAAAGACAGTCATTTATAAACATAGTAAAAGTAAGCATCATGGAGAGAATGTATTCCAAGATCAGGAGAAGGAGCAATGATATCAAATGTCCTACTGGTTTCTTGGTTTCCAATTACAGCATTGACTACATAGGCTTCCAAACAACAAAATCATAAAAAAAATAATTTCTTGAATTGTAAGAATAACATGATCATAAAAGTGGGCAATGGCATGGACTCAAAAAAAGAGACCACAATGGTACAGAATCTATTGCTGAAAGAAATACATTAAAAATTACCATGCCATGCCTGTTTTGTATAAATCTTAGAACACAAGCAAGTAACTACAATACCACTTACTTTCTAAAGGTGTCTAAAATGCTCAGAGTCTGTGCTACAAGTTATAATATAAAGGCAATAACTGGAATACAATGAAAAGAAATAGCCTGGAAAATGCTCCCATCTGGTACCCCAGAAAGAGGTTTGCATCATCTTTTCATTGAGGCAACTGAAAAATAACTCAGATGAATCAGCAGGTTCTACTTAACAGAATTCACTGACAGGTTTTTACCAAAATGCTTAGTTCTAGAACAGAGGATGAACAACTTTGTAGAACTGGTACTTCACATTAGCAGAGGGGAGATTTGCTATGGATTCACAATGATTCAAAGTAGGCAGAAATGCATCACTTACTTGAATTAAGCCATTTAAAGGTATGCTGGGTCTTGTCTTTTTTTTTTTTTAATTATGTGAAGTGGGCATTAGAGCTTATGGTATCATTTTTCTCCCTGCTTCAACATGTTAGCAAAACATGCTGTCAATTTTCAAAGTTGAGGGCTGCAGAACACAAGTACAGGCCCAAGAATATTTCTGAT
This sequence comes from Grayia smithii, assembly GCA_032468115.1. Lineage (NCBI taxonomy): Eukaryota > Metazoa > Chordata > Lepidosauria > Squamata > Grayiidae > Grayia > Grayia smithii. Next base: position 15,937 of record JANHFM010005612.1, on the reverse strand, counting down.
ACCATTGTTTGACTACTCTGATTTATAACAAAAATGTAGACTTTGTAATTTCAGGATCAATGGCTCCTGAAACCTTAGATGTGGCCTTCATAAGAGCTTTAACTTTTGTAACAAATTATAATTTTTATTGACAGAAGAACTGACATGTTTGGAAAGTTTGTGTTAACTAAAGTTTATAGTAAATTAAATCAAATGTAAAAATAAATTAAATGAAACTTACTTAATTTTTTGTTCAGGCTGATTCCCTAGCCTTTTGAGTGTAGCTTTCAACCCATCATTTAAAGGCCAAATGTGGCCCTTGTTTCAGAAAAAAAACCTCACTCCACTCTTGTATACCACTACTCTAAAATATTTCTAACTTTTATATTTCTCAGACTATGAGCCAATTTACAGATTACTATGAAGTCCTCTGTTTCACATTTATATAGAAAGTGAGCCTGTAGCAATATATAGACAATTATACCTTGCTTAATGGAAGTTAGGCATAACCTGTTTGTAGCATTCCACCTGCAGCAAATTGATTAAGCCCCAAAACCTTTAATTAAACACAACCTTTTGTTTAAATCAAAATGGAACATTATGACCACCAGTTTGGAACAAGATGGGATGATGAAAAGCTAACCTCAAAGTATGATTTAATATTCTGATTCTCAAGTTGACATCCACTATATATCCCTATTTGGATGGAATATAAACATCATTTAAAACTTTAATGCAACTCAAAAGAAGAGAAATATAGAAACTCAATGCATAAGCAAAATATTAATGTATACTCAGATAATAAAATAGGATATGATTACCCATACGCTTACCTTATTGAGTCATATTTATCAAGATGATGATGGTGATTGAGGTCAGTATTATTTTTCATGCAGTTTACATATTTACATTTTCAAAAATAAAGCCCATGTTTTAGATCAAACTCACAAAACTGAATAGCTGGCAGTTTTGACAACTGTGTCTGTAAATTGCACATGCAGAGTAATTTTTTTTTGAGTTTTTGAGTGAGTTTTTTTAAGGATGCCTAATGTTATAATTAACACTTTAAATCACAATATCAAACTAATTTTTATGCTTTTTTAAAAGTTTGGTAGAAAAATCAGAAGTGGAAAAATTAGATAAACACTGGTTAGCCACAAAACTGGTACGTAACCAACAAAATTAACTTCGAGTTTTAGGGGCAGCAGAATAAAATTTATATATGAAACCTGCCAGCACCAGTAGAATTGCTGAGGCCAAATGCTTTCTTTTTGTTTTTACAGCTGTGTCAAGTTTTGGTTCCCTCTTGCCAACAATCAAAAGTGCTGAAAGAACCCAGGTTAAAGGGTCCCAACATTTTGCAGCTAAGATTCATATTGCAACAATTTTAACAGCCAGTCTATGAATTAATATACTGTTTAAAACTAGGAAAAGCTATGTTTGAAGTGAAAATGCCTTGATTCAAATCATGATGTTCTCACATTGGTAACACCAAATTGTAAAACTAAAGAAAGTGGCCATATCTCAAATAAGTAATTTCCTTATCATATTTAGAGACTGCCCATTTCCTTCATAAAGTGACTCTGTGTATACACTAGCTATGTGTTACCACAACATGCAATTTGTTGTAGCATTTTACTTGCTTTTCCAAATTATTTTCTTGATTTTATTTTCTTCAGCAATGTTATTTTTTTTAATTATTCCAAAGTTTGCATTTAAAGAAAGCTTCATTGAACTTCATTGTATATAGCTGGACCTTATATTTCTTTATGGCATTTATACCGTTAAAACTACTAACTATGGCTGTATAGTAATTAATTTATACTGCAGGGTACATACATGAAATAAATTTAGTATCTGGAAATCAAACATTTCTATACTTCGGCTTAGGAAGTTTATGGACTGTAATTTCTCTTTTAGCCTGGAATGCATCTTTAATTTTTATTGTTCTAAAGAGAGTTTTACTCTCTCTGCTAGAAATTCTTCAATCTTGACAAAAAAGTGAATTGTTCTGAATTAAACAGCAAGTCTTTTAAAAACTAATACATGTTGAGTTATTGAGAATTTATTTTTAAATTCAGAAAATACTAATATAATTTGTATTATGAGGTAACTTGGGCCGAGAAAGAATGACTGGCCCAAGGTCACTCAGCTATAAAAAGGTAAAGGTTCCACTCGCACATATGTGCTAGTCATTCCCGACTCTAGGAGGCAGAGCTCATCTCCGTTTCAAAGCCGAAGAGCCAGCACTATCCGTGGTCATGTGGCCAGCATGACTAAAAGCCAAAGGCACACGGAACGCTGTTACCTTTCCACCAAAGGTGGTTCCTATTTTTCTACTTGCATTCTTTATCTGCTTTCGAACTGCTAGGTTGGCAGAAGCTGGACAAGTAATGGGAGCGCACTCCGTTATGGGAGACTAGGGATTCAAACCGCTGAACTGTCAACCTTTCGATCGACAAGCTCAGCATCTTAGCCACTGAGCCACCACATCCCACTCAGCTATACATTATTATTGTTGTTGTTGTTACTGTTCATAGTACTATTAAGTAAAGTAATATTTATTAAATTATTTTCATATAATATTTGGGATTTCAAGTTTAAAATAATCTGGGATTTTCTACTAGCAACATCTTTCCATTTCTGTGATAATAATGAATATAGCATTGTGCCACAATGGCTGCTGGTGTGTATGCATGTGTGAGGGGAAATACTTATAGAAAAGAGTCAGGGTGTGAGCTAAGATGAAGTAATTTGCCAGTCTGAGCAATACTACTATTATTCATACTACACATTAGCCTCCTATTTTTCCTCACATACTTCCCTAATATAATTGTATTGTGTATTCTTGACCGAAGTAGAATGAAGAAGATATTTAAGTGTTCAATGAATCCATATCAAGAAATACTCACTCCCATAACCTTCCCACGTTGCTCAGCATCTTCCCACATAGCATATACTATATAGTAACACATGTATTTTCCTGCTCGGCCCTCTTGTTTCATTCGTACTAAGCACATCCTAGAGGAAAGCAAACCATTTTTAAAAAATACAGACATATACAGAAATAAAAATGGAAAATATATTGAAAAGAAATTAACCAAAAATGAAACAAATTTTAAGAGAATGGTAAAAATTCTGAATTTAAGAGTATACTACATAGTAAAATCACTTTGGGATATAAAATAACACAACTTACAGTAGAGCATTCCACGGAACATAGACACAACATTCTACAGATCACAGGAAAGTGGCTGATTAATTTATATTATCTATTTTAGTTGTCTTTCAGCTCTAGGGCTGCAATATTAATAAATTATCAAAAAGGCAGCAGAGAAAATCCATTCAGAATCTCACTTTTAGACACATATACTGAAAACTCCAGTTGTTTTCAACTAACATTTAATCCCAAGCAAATATATGTTAAGACTGAAGCCACAGATTCAATTCATTAGAATCAATATTCAACTAAACATGGAAACCAGGCAGTCTCCTAAAATGAGAATACGTAAAGTTACTATATATCTTTTGGTACAAAACTGGAACAGTATCAATTCCTCCAAATAAAGAATCAATTCCTTTGAAAAAGAGAACAAATCCAATGTATGTATCAAGGACTTTCAATTTCTGTGCTAAAACAATGTCACTCTCAAAGCTGATAATTCACTGTATTAAAAGAGGTACTGGTTCTTCATGGGTTATTCTAAATTTGGGATTTTGACAATATTTTGAAAGTACTGTGTGGGTAGTAATATATGCAATATAGAGACAATTAAATTAGCATGAATCAGATAGGAAATACAATCTAAATGTATAAGAAATAGTTGTTTTGCTTCTTTTGGTCCATTTTTATAAATTTTCAGAGATTGGCAAAATAAAAATGCCCCTCCTAGATAGAAGAGTTAATGCTAGAGTTTGTGTTAGAACAATATCAAATGGCACCGTTTTAAAGTTGAGACCTGGAGCATTCTCAGTGTATTAGATCTTGTTGATGGAAAAACCTTGCACAAGGAAGCTTTCTGGCAATCAGAAAACGGGTTATATGAGCATTTACCAATGGAAGTGTCATAGGATTATAAATCAGATGCAGTTTCTGAGTATTCTTCAATGGTAGCCCTATGTAGATCACACTGTGCATATTTGTGTGTGGCAAAAGTATATGAATTTCTAGGATTATCAGATTATGTCAAGAGGAAATCAGAGTAAGTTGTTTATTTATTTATCTATTTATTTATTTAATTTGTATGCCGCCCTTCTCCAAAAGGACTCAGGGTGGCTTACAATAAAAACAAAAACAATATAAAAATATACATATAAACAAACAAACATAAAGACAGACAACAAAGACAATATAAATTTAAGAAGGAGCGATAGAATAAAATTAAATAATTTAGATTAAGATCGTTAAAAGGTCAACCATAGCCTGCTTGATTAAAAAGCCACGTCTTCAGGTCACGGCGGAAGGTTTCAATTAATTGGATGATAATCAGGTGTGAGGATGGGAGGAACAGAATTCTGGGGATTCACTAGCATTGGATGGATCTAGCATTTGTACCTCCAACTAACAACACAAAGCTGTCAGAGAATAAGTAAATTCTTGCTGGCTTGCTAAGGTCTTCAAAATGGCAGACTTCCACTAAACCATTTTTGTTGTAGAGCCAAGATGGATGTATTTATTGCAGAATGTTCTCTCACACCATGATCTTCTCATGATAACAAGCAAGTATATTTCTCTTCCTGGCATTTCCCTCCAGCACACTGCGTTGTTGTAGCCCTTTATTGGAGAGCAGCTTTCAATTGGAGTACAATTCTGCCACAATATGTGGCAGTAAACTAATACCAGTTAGTTAGAGGGACTGAGGCATAGAACTGTGCCCAATAATCTACCACTCCTCCAATTGCCATGTTTAAAAAATGGGATTCGACAAGGAGTTTGAACACAGTATCTATCAGTAACTTTTAAAAATAGTTCTCCCTGTTGCACAATCCTGAGAAAATAAAGGTCTGCTTTTGAAGAGGTGTAAATTGGTGACCCTATGCAGTCCTGACACACACCTTTTTGGAAGCAAAGACAAAGCCTTGCATAGTACTAATAAAAAAAAAATCACAGAAACGAATGCAATTATCACTGTCTGAAATAAAAATCTACACTAATTCCCAACGTGCCTTTAACCTAATGCTTGAAAAGTTGCAGTGAATTTAGATGCATTGTGCTGTCACACAGCAATTTAGCAACACTCTGAATGAGGTCATGGAAACTGGAATGAGTCTCCCATTTACATTAACTGCCACTTGAGATTAAAATGACAGACTTTCTAGACAGATCAACACAGCTGCAAAACTTATTTTTTACCATAAGACTAAGTTTAAACATTCAGTTAATAATTTTATAAGTTTTTCTTTACCCACTTATTAATTTCTTAAGTGAATGTTTCACCGCATTATCATAGAGTTTAGAAACCAGATATACTTGCTTTGATATCTATTTTTCCAAATTTATTATTTCATAATTTATACAGCTTCTGAATTCATAAACAAAGATTTTACCATGCTCTAGTGCTGACTTCTCTCCTCAGACCTGACAAATCAATAATTGTTACATATATCAATGTATTTCTTCTCATAATTAGCCAAATTTCCCATATTTTTAATTTATATTGTTGTTGTTAATGTTGTGAGCCGCCCCGAGTCTTTCGAGAGAAGGGCAGCATATAAATCAAATTAATAATAATAATAATTTATTTCTTCAATGAAGTCCAGGCAATCCTGGATCTGAAGCCCTGGGCAGATCTAGGTAGCAAGGCTAGGAAAGTTAGAACTGGACTAGGTAACATACGTTACTTAACTTCCTTCCATCACTCCTCACTATCAGCCATGCTTCCTGGGAATTTTGGGAGTAAATTGGTGAAGGACATTTTTCTTGAAGCTAAAGTTGTATACATTGCCAAAACTATTTTGATTCTAATAAATATAACATTGTATGGCATAATAGGAAATGCTGACTTTTTTTCCTAAAACAGATTTTTAATTCACATATTCATTCTTCTACTTCCTTCATAATTAGGATAGCACTGTTGCTTATTTTACCCTATCATCTTTTTAAACTAATTTTTCAAAAAAAATAGTTATTTGACACAATAAATTGCAGCGACTATTTGTTTGATGTTGCCCACCTTCAAAAATATGAAAATAGCCAAGCCATTATTTTTAGAATAAGATTCATACTAATGTTCACTAACTTGAGAACTGGCATTGCTAACCTACATGAGAGGTAATTCTAAGTAAACTACAGAATTGCATTTATACTTTATGAAAACGGGGGGAAAATAGGAACATTCTTTTTAAAAGTCACAACAGTTTATTTATGGTAGCATATTTCAATTAAGGTTTTAATTAAATATGTTTAAAAATAAACAGGATTTTTTTTCAGAAGTACTTACCACAAAAAACATGTATTGTAAAACAATGAAATGTATTGTTAAAATTAATTTGACAATATTTTCACAAAACAATTTACATCTAATGTAATTAATTTCTAAAAGGCAAATAAATGGAAAATAATGATTCCTTCTTTTATATTTATTATTCTATCATTCTGACGTTCCCAAGCACCTAACTTGAGATAAAAATTACGTTTTGCCTAGTTATTTTTCTTGGATGATTATTTAACTAATGAAGGAAAAAATCACTTTGAGGTGTTAAATATTCCATATGAAACCAACTTGGCAGTCATATAACCTGTAGTTAGGTTTTAGAGGTAAAAATGTAAATGTTAATGCTATAATTTGTTAAAGGCTTCTGACAACTAGTAAGTCAAGTCACCACAAGTTCTCACAATTCAAAGAACTCCTACATAAATGTGAGCTTTTCCTAAAAACAGATAAATAAAAGACCTTTCCATTCAGGCTGAATGAAGCTTTTAAACTAGTAGAGTGAAGAAACTATTAGAATTAGCATGTTGAAGTTTTTTTTTTTAAATCTGGCACACATTTAACATGGTTTAGCCAAGTGACAATTTTCTCCTTTTCTTGATACAAAAGTTGTAGTAAATGTAATTTTAAAGAGCTTTACTTACCAGACATGAAGCTGTGCTATTAAAAACCAAGAGTTGAAAGTGTCAGGGATCTGTAATTCTTAAAAATGAATGTAGTGAGTGAAAATGTATTTTATACTTTAACATTTAAAAACATACATGAATTGGCTCGCATACATATCTACTCTACACATATATACAAGGAGGAAAAAGTCTGTACATATGCATGTGCATACTTAAGGTAATTCTTTTTTTCCAGTGCTAGACTGACACGTAAGCCTATAAAACTTGAGAGAAGCTGGAGGAGATGAGAGCTTTGGTGCTAGTGGATAAAACTATCCATGTATATTAACATGGTGAGTCAGTATTTTAATGTTTGAGTTAGTAGGGAATATGTTGGACTCTGCAATTTGCTTTTTGATAAACTAGTACTTTGTGACAAACCACATGATAGATTTTAAGCAATGTGGTATAAAAACAATTTTTCTGCATATCATATAATTACCATAAATTATCACTGGGCATTACTTAACATAGGAATTCAAAGTCAGCAATCTTTCTAGGCAACATCTTATGAGCTTTCACAATAGTGTTAAGTGCTCTGTTCAAAGCCTTTATGAAATCTCATTCAATTATTAAATCCCATGGGATTTTAGTGATTTTATATTCAGATTTTTAGTCAGACCTCTGGAAGTTGAAGACAACCAATTCAAAGATGACCTGGGTAAGCCTTTTAAGCAGTTGTGCCAAATATTTCAGGGGATGCATAATTCCTTTTAAGGAATGATGTTTCATTTTTATTGGGGCACATTGCAAAACACCACTTTGAATGCTACAATTCTATTAGTCATAGACGTCTTGTAGGTCTCCTGTGGGGATAAGAGAACATGGTCTGGGATGGTGCTCCCCTTCCCAGACCAGACAGCACTGTTGTGGGACTTCCCTTAAATGTCTGGCAATGGCTTTTACAGAAACAGGAAGCTAAAAGTCTGACACCTCCCCGTAGCCCATGTCTGTCTGTCACATCCTTCTTGGTTTTTCTGCTGGAACCCAAGTAAACTAACTGAGTAGGAATAGAGGGATAGTTCTGAATTGACTCTGACAACCACTTCTGTGCTAACAGAAATAACAGAAATCCTATTTCTCTCCCATTTCAAGATTGGAGATGAGTGAAAATAATAAAGATATAAGTAATCATAATAGGTTTTAACACATTACAATTCAGAAATATATAACCTATATCAGTGATGGAGAACCTATTCCATGCCTGCGTGCCAGAAGTAGCACGTGAAGCCATCCTGCGAGGAATGCGCAGCCCCGCTGGCATGCGCACGTGTGGGAGCGCCAATACCCAGAAGAGTGGCTGTCTGTGTGGGCCGGCACCAGAACATCTGGTTTTTGGCATGGAAGCAAGGGTGACGAACAGCTGGCCATTGCACATGCGTGCAACGTAAACCCCGAAGTTCGGATGCCAGCCTGCACATGCATGACAGAATGCCACTCTTCCAGGTTTCGCCGCTCCCGTGTGCATGATGGCCAGCTGACCAGTGTGCATGTGGGCACAGGAATGTGGCAGAGGAGTCAGTGAAGCTGTGCAGGATGATTTCACTTGCTGTTTCCGGCACGCATGCCATAGGTTCACCAGCACTGATCTATACATATATAAGTTATGTAACCTATAAGCGGTCTTCCATGAAATCTTCATCTGCAAAACCAACCTATCTTCCCCTCCCTTTCCCTTTCCCATCCCAATATATTTAAATCTTACATGAGTTAAGCTACTCCCTATATCTGATGAAGTGAGCAGCATCTCACAAAAACTTATGCCTTAGAACAGTGTTGGTGAACCTTTTCGGCACTGAGTGTGCATGAGCACCTGGCAGCTGCTCTTCCGGTTTCCAGCGCTTCTACGCATGTGAAGACTAGCTGGTTGGCATGCCGTAACCCGGAAGAGCAACAGGTGATGGCTTGTGTGCCTGGAGAGATGGCTCTGCATTCCACCTCCGGCATGCATGCCATAGGTTCACCATCACAGCCTTAGAATAAAATTTGTTAGCCTGTGAGCAAAAAAATCAGTGCTCAGTTGTAATGGCAGATACTTTTTTCATATATATTTTGTTTAAAGAAATTGTCAATTAGATCTAATTTTCTTCATTTTCTTTTCGGTACGCATTATGCGGCTGTGTTATTGTCCTTACAAAGCAACTCAGAGGAGGCACATGGCAAGATCTGAGTTTTGTAAGCTGTCCTATTTCTATCATAATAACAGGATAGTGAGAAGAGAAGAGGAGGATGGAGAACTTACTATTAAAGAATTCTTCATAGTCTATTTTCTCCACGCAACATGTATACATGCGTAGTGCTGCTATTCTAATTTTCTGAAAAGACAATTATGCTTAATACAATGTTATATCACTTCTATTTTTCACTAAAGAAACTTCTGCAAAAATACACAAATGTTCCTCTATATTTTGAGATATTCACATTTATATATCATTTATTATTAGCTAAATATGCATTATTTATTTATTAAACCAATTTATATAGCTGCCCATCTTGCAAACAGCAAAAGGACAGCATACAAAATAAAACCCCTACTAAGGATTATTGCATCACAATATATTAAAATGCTTACATAATTTCATTTAACAATATTCAGTTTAGAATAACTTAATTAGCAATACTTCATTTCCACTAACATATGCCTTCAATTGCATTTAATCTCCGAGATGTTTAGCTTCACAGTCTAAACTGAATTCAGGAGAATTTTGAATAATTACACTGGGTTTTAAAGCATTATCAATCCCATGCCTTTATATCAATAGATCAGGCAAGCAAATTCATAATGCATTTGCATAATTGTATTTAGAACTCATTCATCCAATCTTATATTTTTTCTATTCAAACATGCCAATTCTTCATTGATACCATTATCATAAAAGTAGAAGATCATTTATTTATAAATGGGCTAAAGGCCGACCGTGTCTAACCCTAACCTCAGTACAAGAATCTGAATTGAAATATTCTTTTCATATTTTATTTTATCCTATTATTTAAGTGGAATCTGCTTTTTTCAGAGTATTATTCTCTATCCTAGAGAATAATATAAGGCTAGATCAGTCGGGTTGTGTGATGAATCCTGTACTGTACACTTACTGGACTCGCTAAACTCTTAGGTCCCTTCTAGTTCTATGATTCAATGGCAGCAAACATTCTTGACTTTATCTGAAACATCCTATCAGGTACTTTAAAAATTGTGTTATCTTCTCAAGAAACAGAACAGTATGGTTAGTCTTTCCTAAAGCAACTCATCAAGTAAACCTTGACGAGATGATCACATAAAATTACCCTATGGCTCATGCATCTGTAATCTGTGATTACAGATATTGCTAGGTAAATTGGAGATTTTATTATGTAGCATCAATACATCAGTACATAGAAATTTAATTTTGCCGTGCTATCATGATTAAAAGCCACTCAAAGACCACTCAAAGGTCAGAAAGAAGAAAAACGTTCAGTCAATCCATAGCATATTGTGTCACAATTAAACATGCAGAAAATATTCAGCCAAAATTAGCATTTTGATCTTCAAGTATAATAGCTGGAGTCCTATAAACATCCTTATCTCAAAGTATGCCAAGGATAACGTGATGCTTCTGAATAAGCATGAATAGAATTATTCTATAAAATACAGTCAACACTTCTCTGGACTAGGAATTTGGTGTTCTAGCAAAATGTAGACTGAACATAAGTAACAAGTTTATGAAGAGGATCAAACTTAAGAAGAAAAATATTTACCCATTTTTTATATTTTAGTGGCCCTGTAAATCCCATTGCTTCTATTATCTTTGTGAAAGTGCCTACTTTCTCTTCAGATGGCTGAGCAGAACTTCTAAAAACCTATAATAAAATAAAAAGTTATAAAAGTCACATTTTCATTCATAAATTTCAATATATTCAGCTCTAAATGCCAGTTCTGAATTGACACAAATTTTCCCAATTTTTTCCAATGATTATTTTTGCAAAAATAAAGCAAAAAGATACTTTCCATCTATAAATTGAATCCAATTAATGTAGACCCTAGAGACATCTCATCTGTGTTAGATTTCACTTGTATCCCTTTACTGCACAATCTGAATCCTAATTAGCTATGAAATAAATTGAAACTGGCACAAATAAATGTTACCCTCCATTTTTAATCCATACTCCATAAAGCAGATATTTTGCTTTTGATGTATGACTTAACATGTTCTTTTTTAAAAAAAAATATTTTATTTTTACATCAACATCCATGCATGAACAGTGAGGCATCTGGGTATCTCATTAATTCTGATACAAATAACAATAATGACATTAATAATATTTGTTATGTTAATCAAGCTTTTGTGATCTTAGTATTGATACACATATTTGTGTTAAGATGTAATCCTTCAATATTTAATTGTTCAATGTTTCAATATGCCATTCTAATGCCAATCACAGTATTAGTTGAACATATATAATACCTCCTTTCAAACTCTGGTCTTCCCATCTAATTATTATTTTTATTCTATTATATTAAAATGTGCATACTAATAACCCCCCTATTTCTTGTTTCTAAGACAGTTCCTTTCTATCCATCATCTCCTGCCCATTTTAATACTTCAATTTTTATTCATTTTTTGGCTTGTCTCACGTATACCTCTCTTGGATCTTTATGTCTACCTAGTTTAAATATTTCTCCCATCTCTACCATCTTATACTGCAAGTCCTCCAATGTATCTACCCAAGCCCCTACCTCTTTTTCAAAAGTATCTTCCTGCTTATCTGATTTCATTTTTAAATCTCTTAAGATATTTTTTCCTTGATTTATTTCATCAGTCATTATTATCTTTATTATCCTTCCCTTCTTCTCTTGTTTTATTTGCTGATTTTTCTGTTCTATATTTTTCTCCATTATTTCTGTTGCCTTCTCCTTTCCCTGGACATTCTGATCTTTGTTCATTATCTCTTGTGAAACATTTTCTATTTTCCCATCTATACTATGAATTAGATTCCTTATCTCCTTGTGGTTTTTTGTCATAGTATCATTAATATTCTGGAACATCAATGCCATTTCTTGTAAAAGTTCACTCATTTCCCCCTGAAGAAGCATTTTGTCTTATTTTAATAAGTCTCACTCTTTCTCAATAGTCCAAAATTCATATATTCAGTCCTAATGTTGCTCCTCAGAGAGTACAATAATCATAGTTCTTTATATTCCAGGATTTATTAATCAGTTCCTTTTAGGTAAGTCCAGGATCCTTGCTCTCACAGTTAAACCTCCAGTAGTCATAAAGTAGATAAAAATAGAACAGTAGACATCACCACAATCCTCCAGATGTTGTTTAATTCTCTTATCAAATTTTTCCCAGACTTGTAGAGATATGGTACATTTTCCATTCATCAGTAGTTCTTCACTTAAATTTCAGTGTCTCCAGTCTAACTTGTATTTGACCAGATTTGATTCAATTTATAAAAGCCAAATCAAATATTTAAGTAAATAGTTCCAGCAATTTAAGATGCCTTTCCCAAGCCAGCGCCTATCCAGTTTAAAAGTCCAATTTTCTGTGTTTTAAAAGTTTTTTATTTTTCTTCCCTTAGTTCCTTTCTTTCGGGTCAGGGATTTTTCTCTAGGTAGTTATTTGCAGCTTTAACAAATAGATCTAAGAGTTTCTTTTCCTGGATTTTTTTCCCCTTTTAGACTTAGGTTGTAGGTAAAAAAAGAATCATCTCACCCAGTTCCAATCACTGTTCATTCTACACCACTCCTGCACTTTTTTTGTTATCTCGGCTGTCCCAGCTTCACAGCAGCCATAATGGCTGCCTCTTCTCCTCGTCGTGGATAAGAGGGAAAAAGAAGCTCTGGGTCAGACAGGAGAGTTGTATCTCTCCATGACCTGCAGGGTGCCCCTCTTTTTCTTCACCACTCCTACAGGGTGGCTTCGGCTCCTTTTGGAACCCTCCAACAGTAAAAATTCGGCATGGGAGCGCGGAGACCTGCTCCTCACATCTGATCTTGCTGCAACGTCAGCCGGAAGTCTTTTGGCCATGTCTATACCTGAATATACTGTAGAAGCAATGTATCAAATTGGATAAGAAAATATTTGCTATATTTTTCTTCTCCACCAAAAACTATGTACAGATAGTCCTCAACTTATGACCAGAATTGAACCCAAAATTAATGTTGCTAAGCAAAACATGTGTTAAGTGAGTTTTGTCCTATTTTATTATCTTTCTTGCCACAGTTGTTAAGTGAATTACTACAACTGTTAAGGTAACACAGTTGTTAAGTGAATTTGGCTTCCACATTGACTTTGCTTGTCAGACGTTTGCAAAAGGATACTGCAACCATCATAAATATGAGTCAGTTGCCAAGCATCTGAATTTTGATCATATGACCATGGGGATCCTGCAATGGTCATAAGTATGAAAAACAGTCATAAGTCACTTTTTTCAGTGTCACTGTAACATCGAACGGTCACTAAACAAATGGTTGTGAGTTAAAGGCTACCAGTATCATTTAAAATTTCACATGGAATAAAGGAGACACTGTTTATTTTTAACTTCACAATATGCATTGCTAAATACTTCTAAATTATTAAAGCTATCTAGATCCTATTTTGTCACTATGTAATTGAAAGAATGTATTGAAAAAGTATGTGGCTTGTAAATACAATTCCAATAGCAGTTCTGCTGCTACTGATGGGAAGGTATAGAATTAATATTTACTTCCTAGGTTTTGTAGATTACTCCAGTCTGGGGAGTTGGAATGGTATGAAACAGATTTTAAAAAAACAAGCACCACTGAGAAGAAAGAAATCTCCCCAAGTGGATGCCACAAAACCTTAAGGTTAATAAAAAAATAAAGCCGATTTGAAAGGGTTGGCTGGAAGGCTGCTATCCAACCCTCCAAAGCTACAGACTTTCAAAGCATGGGCAGTAGGTGTTTTGGCTGTCTGATCCACTGTAGCTTTGCATGGGGAGAACTCTCAGAAGGCCCTGTTGAAATTTTCTTACTAGATACCCACCTCTGACTATAATGCCTAAAAAAGTCATTGTTTTAATTAGTCATAATAAATAACACACGAAGACCTGCAGTTCTGCCTTTAGGCTCTTGCTGCTTTCATCAAAATGGTCAAGAGGGTTTTTTTTGAATAATGAAACTCTACCATTTTGCAAATTTGCGTGACATCATAACACACATAACAAGTAGCAAGGCTTGTGTCACAACACAATTTGCATCACTCACTACCCCACTCTGCAGATGCCCCTCAAAATCCCTGACTCTGCCTATACTGCTGTTTTTCATTGTTATGGTAATCAATAGATGACTCTGCCTCTAGAATGAGCAAGCACTGCTCAAAAAGAATCAAAACTACTGCATGAAGAGTCTTTACATTACAGTTTTCTTATGAAGATCCAACAAATAGGGAAACCCCTTTGAAAAACTTAATGCTATAAAGATAGTCTCTAAAATTAAGCACACTTCTCCTATCCAGAAATCTCCAGATCCAATAAGACCACAACCGTAGCCCAGTATATTTGAACAGCATAATTGTAACAGAAAACGTTGCTTTCTCCTGACCTTTGTGTGATGAAATGTTCTGTTTGGTTGTTTTATGGTCCTGATACTTTGTATTAAATTACAGCAAACTTTGGTTAATGGAAACTGGCCATTGTTGTGTCTCTGATAAAACAACAAAAAGAAAGGACATAAGTATGCAAAAAATAATGTAGAAGAAAAACATTGTTAGCTTAAGAGATAACATAAGCCTGAAAGTTACATACTGGAGTCAACCAATAAAAATTGAGATCAGAAAGATCTATGAAGCCTTCAAATCTATGCAAGTGAGCCACTACTGATTTGTTCAAATGAAACTACACACACACACGTTTTGTCAGAGCACCTGGTCTACCCAAGTATGGGAGGAAGCATACTGCTTCCTTTTTGCCTTTAGCCCCAACCCAGAGGCACCCAGACAGTCGTTTTCAGTCGCTTTTCACAACAGGCTATATGTGTCAAATTTATATGTGTCAAATTTATATTTACTGGGAAATAATATTAATAATACTGAGAAAGTCTCCCTTTATTTCTCAGTAAATATAAATTACACACACACACACACACACACACAAACACCTGTCTTGTCAAATCACTATAGGCTCACAGAAATATTACCTTTTACCTTGTTACCCAAAATTATGTTATCTCTACCTCCAGTGGATTATAATTCTCATTTTTTTAATTCAAGCCTCTCTAACTTATATATTTCATCCTAATTCCTATTAATACTCTAATCTATCCATTCCTAACCTATGTAATACATACTTTTTTTGTTTGATGCAATACTGTCACAAGGTGCAGTTGTTTAGCTTATAACAAAGAATAATGTTCTGCATAGCACAGCAGGTAAAACTGGTCTTCAGGAATGATAAAGGGAAATATAGTAAATCACATCAGGTTCAAATTATTCAGCAGATTAAAGCTACAGAAAGCACTTCTTTCAACATTCCCACAAAATTCCCACACAATACAGTACATTGATAAAGTTATCATTCTTTGATAACTGTAAAAATATGTTATCCAGCAATTTCCATGGAGAATGCTGCCCCATTATGGTTGAATTCCTACCTGGAGAGAAGCATGAAGCAACCTGCCCCACTGCTGTTGAGCTAATGTTGTTTGTATCAATCTGTTGCATAATGCAATCCAATGAGGTTCTCTAGTACAGTGTATCTAGAAAAAGAAAATAAAAGAGAATGTATAGGAATGTTCACTCATTTGGAACATAAATTCAAAATAGTGTATGGCTTAATATAAAATATAAATGTACCGTATATTCCGGCGTATAAGACGACTGGGCGTATAAGACGACCCCCAACTTTTCCAGTTAAAATAAAGAG
>JANHFM010005611.1:78832-92826 GCA_032468115.1 Grayia smithii | reverse complement strand
AGCCCTAATAAAGCAGGCATATACAAGGAATGAAGGCTATGGCTAAGCACATTAATTTGTGCTTAATAAATTGTAAGTCACCCTGAGTCTCTGGAGAAGGGCAGGATATAAGTTGAAATAATAATAAAAGAAAATCTCCAAAATGAGTTCTCTGTTATTCTATATCATACATTTGCCACAACTGCTAAATTGTCCAAGATATTTTGAGTCCATTCTGAAGGTTCATTCTTAATTTAATCATTCCCAAGTATAATATTCTCATGCCGATCATTTCCTATATAGTTATGAATAAAAAACAGAGAGCATTAATTTTATCCCTGTATAAATTGAGATGAACGATTTAGAATGGTTGGGAGCATATATTGTGGCATAGAGGTGTGTATGCACCAGTTCCTAATTCAGGCATCTTATACACAGTTATCAGAATGTCTGAGAGGAATAAGAAAAACAAAATGATTATAATAATTTACTTATATAGTGTCCTTCCCTTCACTTACTGTGATTTATGAGTATATAGTAAAAACAATAAAAGCATATTAGAAACCATTATAGTAATTTTTAAAGCAATGTTAGGAAGAAGGAAAAAAGTAATTCAACACTGTAGTGTTTATTTTAAGAAAAAAATAATGTTTTATAGAATATTGGAACGACCAATGCCTCTTTTCTTCCTTTCTCTTGTTCCCATCTCGATTTATTTTCTTTGTTTCTTTGTTTTATGCCTTATGTTGTTACTGTTTAAAAAATGTTTTTAGTAAATTGTAAACTGCCCAGACTTACCAGGAGTCAGGTGGCATATATATTTAATATATTATGGTCCATCACACTGTCAGTGGAATGGCTTGCTTTTGGAAACTGTGGGTGCTCCATCACTGGAGGTTTTTAAAAAGAGATTGAACAGCCGTTTGCCCAGAATGGTATAGGATCTCCTGCTTGGGCAGGGGTTTGGACTAGAAGGCCTCCGAGGTTCCTTCCAACCCTGTTATTCTGTTAACCACAATTTATCATATGAGGATGTTTCCTGAACTATGAGCAAATGCAGTACCCAGAACTGCAGGAAACTCAAAGCAGCTCCACCTAAGTGGTTTTTTCCTGAACTGGATATGTAAGTTCTGGCAGAGAAAGAATCAGGTGGTCTGGTGGGGAAGAGGGAGTGAGGGCAGAGAGCAGGTGGACAGGGATGGTCCAGGAAACAGGCTTTCCGTTTTCAGCCTAAAGTCTCAAGGAAAAAGCCTGGGAAGGAAGGTTCCCTCCCTGTGCACTCTGGAAGGACAAGCTTCCCTTTGAAGATGTCTAGAAGCAGTAATTGAGAAGGTAAACAGAACTTCACTGCTCTCTGATCCTTTTGGCATGCAATTCTCCTTTCTCTAATTTCTGGTTTTTCCAGTGGGTTTCTGTCTACTTTCTTGTCTCTCACTTCACTTCATGACTTCTTTCTTGTTTGCTTTCCTAATTCCATGGCAATTCTTTTGCTGCTTGAGTTTTATGTTGATTCCTGGTAGCTTCACAGATGGAGCCACAGTATATAATTATGTTGGTAACAATATAGAAATGTTTTGCCATTGTCTTCTTCCAGGATTTTTACAACTTCCCAACCTATAAGTAACTGAAGTAACCTATAGCCCTGAGGTTTCCTGGTGGTTTCTCTTCCAAGTATTAACTGGTAGGGCTGTCCAGTGCATTTGATTCAAATATTTTGGAAAGCACAAGAGTATGAATGTAAACCTTTTCCAAAATTCCTTAAAATCGTTGAATTCAAAGGACTGGATAGGGCCACTAATGTGTGTTAATTGATAAAATTTCATAGATAGAGACGCAACAATACATTTTGCTTTGCATAGAATCTGTGAGAAAGAAATTATGACTCATACAGTAATGCATTACAACATTTTAAAAATCTTTCAGAAAGAGACACTCCTATGTTTTATTATGTATCAGAGTTTACTTATTATATTGGATTCTAGAAGATGACTCTAATAAGGCATAGATTTAGACACACCTAGCATCTATCAATACTGAATATGATTCATGGTTGAAACATGTATTGACACTAGCATCAATAAGGTCAATTGATTGTGCACTTTATAGTTCAATAGAAATACCCGTTTAAAAATTCCTGGCTGACAGACTTTGTAAACATACTTTAGCAGCAATCCCATGGTAAAACCGGGCAACCAATTGCTTTGGGGGAAGTGGCACCATATACAGTAGCACCTATTTATATATAAAGGATATAGTGTGTAGAACTTTACCTTTATTTCTGATGTTTCCAGCATTTTCCCTGTCATCGTGAGCAAACATGTTGAAGTCATCATCTACAATAATAAGTGACATGAATATTAAATGTCTACTGGCAGACTAATTGGGCCACAAAACATCCCATCATTTACATTGCAGAAAAAGTATACATTTTTCAATCACTTATAATCCATGTACATTTGTCAGGATGGCAGTTAATAACCCTACCCCCAAAAGAAGAAGCTGGGAAAGACTATAAGACAGTATTTTGTGGGAATCCTGCCCTGGTTACTGATAGAAATGAAACTTTCCCATGGCAAAAGAAGCTTTTGTCTCTCTATGGGCCATTTGTGATTTTTGTTAACTGCAAAAGAAAATCAGTAAGGTGACATAGAAAGAGTGATTGGAAGCCACTTTAGTAAATGAAGGGAATTGCTGGCCAATATAAAATAATCCTCAGCAGCTAAAAGATGAGAATGCTCATTAGTCAGTTTGAAGAGTGGCTGTCAGGAGCTGCCTAAAATGACATAAAATGATACTTAAAATATCTACTTGTAATAAGAAATGTGTATTAAGATATAAAATTCAAATAGCTATAATGCTTTTGTTAGAATCATATCAAAATGCATCCTGTTTGCATAATCCTGTTAAGAAAGAAAGGATGCATACCAGGTTTGTCTAGAAATAGCAAACTCTTTTAAAAAGCATGTAAAACTTTATATTTTTTTGCTTTCCCCACAGCATACAAATATTGGCCAGATTGAAGAGTTCAGTTTACTTCCCACAAAATAGTTTTGCGTGGTATGATTATTGTTGCTTTTGAAAGAAAGATGATTGTAAATATTTTATTAAGTATTTGTTGCCACCATAACCTCCCATTCCTCTATATTATAGGACAGCGATGGTGAACCTTTTTCGGCTCACATGCCATCCAGCCCTGATTTGCACGCACAACCACGCCACTGCCCATGTGCAGAGCTGTCGCGCGCCCCCCTGCAGTGCATGTGCAACTGCATCATCTGCGCATGCGCAGAGCTGTCACGCACATGCCCCCACTGAATTGCGTGTGCAACCGCACCAACTGCGCATGCACATGCTGCATGCTGCCTGTCTCATGCAATGTGCAACCATGTGCGCCTGCGCATGAGAGCTGAACTGCATGCATGCACAGGAGCAGGTAAGTGCGGTGATGGCTCGCGTGCCGGAGGAATGGCTCCACGTACCACTTCTGGCACATGTGCTATAGGTTCACCAACACGACTATAGGATATGGCAGATTAGAATAAAGTAAGTTGATTAGAAAAAGGGCATGAGAAGAAAATATTAAATTTCAGTCACAGCACAGAACTAATAACTAACAAGGTCCATCCTATCCTCCCTCCCCAAATCTTTGCCATTAGCTATTTTTTTTTCTTTTTAAAAATCTTCTTGGTGCTATTATCCATGTAGTCCACATAACGAATCTCACTGTATTCTTCCTGGTTTTAAAACAGTTTTGCTCAATCTGATGTTTTCAAATGTTTTGAGCCACAACTCCAAAATATCTAAACAACAAATTTTTTTTGGTGGCACAGAAGTCTGGAGATTGTAGCCTCAACACATATATTTATTTATTTATTTATTATATTTATATGCCACCCATCTCCCGGAGGACTCTGGGCGGCTCACAATACTAACAGACAAAACATTCAATAAAACACTGTTATAAATACAATAATAAATATGATAAGTTAAAATTAAAGATTAAAATGGGAATAATTAAAATTTAAACTACAAAAAATTTAAAACTATAAAATCAGATTAATGCTAAAACAAAAGTAAAAACCCAGGCCACTCAGCTGATCTTGTTAAAAAGCCATGTTTTCAGACCGCGGCGGAAGGAGAGGAGGTCAGGGGAAGTCCGGAGGTCGGTGGGTAGTTCGTTCCAGAGGGCCGGTGCGCCCACAGTGTCACCATTGTAATTTCCTCTATAAATAAGGTTGAATAATGGCACTAAGACTGAAATCAGAAAAAGATGACAAAGACACAAGAAGAATATCACTATATTTGGGGAATCTTCAAATATTAGTTGTAAGGATGAGAATCTGGATTGCAGATTTTAACATTCATTTTTTTGGGGTGGGCTGCCTTAATAAATTATTGAACAAAATAAATATAAAAATAATAAACACTGAAGATATTTATGTAACTTTTATCTTTTGTCTCTTCCCTTCACTCCTTTTTTTTTTTTACTTGATTATCAGATATAACCATTGATGTTCCTGGCTATGGAAAAGTCATCCTTGATGTTGGCTATGGGGGTGCTTTCTATGCATTTCTCAGTGCTGAACAATTAGGTCTTGATGTATGTTCTTCAAAAATAAGGGATCTTGTAGATGCAGCATCTGCAGTAACAGAAGCCGTAAAGGTTCAGGTACATTTAACATGGCTTTGAATTGTATTTAATAGCTAAATGCATCATTTTACAGATCAGCGAGTTATATTTGAAATGAAAGAAAAAAGTAATTAACCTTTTCAAAATACTGGCAGCACATCAGAAATATTTTTTTCCAGATAATAATAATATATCAAATACCTTTGCTATAGAAACAGATCCCTGTACTCTAGCCATTCTGAATGAATGCAGTGCTGGAAATAGGAACAAGTGTAAATTGAGGAATTAGTTGTTAGATGCCTGAACCATAAGCTTATTTAAAACTACTAACTCTTGGAGAATGTTAGAAGATTGCTATTGGCACAGCAGCTACAGTTCTTTGAATTTTTTTTATCTATTGATCAGTCATCCATGATTAGTGCTTGACTTGATGGCTTTGGATTTAATCTTTCAGAACTCTTCTTATATAGAGTAATAGATCAAAATTTTAAAGAGCTCCAACAAAAGCTGAACTACGGTATATTCAGCTATAATTCGTCTTCCAATCTTCTGACTAGATGGTTGCTATATTACTCTTCTGATATCTGATTTCTTTTTTTTAATATAAATGTAAAACCTAGCTCACATAATTTTTCCATGTACGAAATTACAGTGGAGTATTCAAATTGCTGCCTGAGTAGGGACATTGATACTATGTACAGTTCTAATGGAGCGGTTAGATCATTTCTCTGGTTACATTTTAATAAATGTCTCTAAAAAATTTTGTTTCTTCTTCTAGTTCAAAGTTCACCATCCTCTTATTGAAGAAATGGCTTTCATTTATGGAACTATACTGACAGATGGAAAAGATGAATTTAGTGATGAACCTACAAGTAATATATGCGTATTTGCAGATGCACAGGTAATAAAGCATATATGAGGAAAGATCCTAAACTGTTATCATAAAAAAGTAGCCCTAGTTGAATAGTCCTGGATCCCTGTCCCGAAGTCCTGAAATATAAGATAAATATAAGGGAAAAAATATAAGTAATGAACCTGAATGTCTGCTTTTATACATTAAAAATTCTATTTGTCCTAGAATGAAATAAATACAGTATGTGATTTGATTATGGTTGAATAGCAATGTAGTTGAACCTAATAATAAGAATTTATCTCCCAAGAATTCTATGCCTGGGTTTTCTATTCTGCCAAGAAATAAAACTGGTATTGGCAATGTCTTTAAAGAAGAATGGCAAATTTGGTTTTAATTAGTCCAGTATTGCCAGAGCCTGTTTGGTGTAGTGGTTAAGGCACCAGGCTAGACACCAGAAGAGTAAGTGACATTGGGCTAGGTACTCTCTCAGTTCAAGATGTCAGGCTAAGACATATAAGTCAGTTGGTCAAGGTTTGGGATTTTTTTGCAAACAATGGATCAATATTTGATTGATCTGAAAAAAAAGGAGACTTGTGGGAAAATCCTAGGAAGAAAAAAAAATCTTTTACAAGAAAATACAATTCCTGAAAATGTATTCAATTTCAGGTTGCTCTTAAGAGAAAGGCCAGGAGAGACAGTACTAATACTGTGCTGATAAATTCAAAAAGCAGTGGAGGGAATGTTGTGGGGAGATTCAGTGCTAAACAGCAGAATATAGTTGGAAAAAGTTGCAGAAGGGACTTGCAATGGTCCCTTGAGACAGAGGTAGGTGTATAGCCTGTTTAACTTATGTGTATAGGCACCCTCTCTTTAGCCTAACAAAGGAGGTGTAGTATCTGTTCAAGACAGTTGGTTCCAGTGGTGGGTTGCTCCTGGTTCGGTCTGGTTCTTGCGAACTAGTAGTAAAAGCGCCGGGAGGCTCCACCCACTGACCTGGATGTCATCATAGCCAATCTGCGCATACACAGAAGCATAAGTGCAAGCTCCCGCTGCAAATCAGTAGTAAAGGTAAGTGGAAACCATCCCTGGTTGGTTCCCTACTTCTGGCTGCTGATGTTAAATGAAGCACAGGCTGGACAGGATTATCTGGAGGGCTAAGGGCTTTGAGCATGATGCCCAAGCTTTAAATATTAAAACTTGTAAAACCCACCCAGCATGATGGTTGCTATTGAAGTTCAGTATCTACAGTGTCATTGATATCTCCCTTCTGCACAGACTTTATAAAGACGGAATTCTAATTTTATGGGGACAAACACTCTCTATATTAATACTGAATATTCTGAATTCAATATTATTTTAAGGCGGGGTTGTTGGTGTTCTCCAAGCCTGATTGTTATTATGCAAACATTTCATTACCACCTAGATAACAACTTCAGTACTAGAGGGAGTGATGTTTGCTCTGTTTATTTATAGGAGATTGGCTGTCATTCTATTCTTGCCCAGTAAGCCTTATTCTAGGATATTTTAGCCCCCAAACATAATTACTCCCAGCATATTTTAATTTGAATGATGAAAGGGAAAGGGAAAGTAGACAGGATAGTTGTGAGTACCTGTAAAGATGAAAGTGAATAGGCAAAGATACTAATATAATGATTTGCATAATGGACAAAATGAACAAAAATACAGCAGGTGATATATTTCTAAAATAGGTTGATCGAAGTCCTACAGGATCAGGTGTGACTGCTCGCATTGCCTTACAACACCATAAAAGATTAATTCAGCTGAACCAGACCAGGACCTTCAGAAGCAGTTCAACTGGTTCCTTGTTCACTGGAAAAGCAATAAAGGCAAATACTAAACTTTTGTTTTGGGGAATTTGGCGGGGGGGGGGGGGAGATCAAGGTATTTGTATCGGTTATTTTTGGGAAAATATGGAATTAGCTGACTGAAAGGGTTGCTTTTCTTTGGGTACCATTAAAGTGGACTCAAAATCTACCTCAGTTGGATTAAATTGAGTTGATTCTCCCTCAGAGTTGTGGGAGAAGAAAGCCGCTTGCAAAACAGAACTTTGTCTTTCTCTGAAGCCCACATCCTTTCTGGGCAGCTTTTCCTGAAGATGAAGGAAAGCATTCTGAAAAATGTGCCATGGGTTGCAGCAGGAGGAAGAAGTTATCTAGTATTAAGATAACTCCTACAGTTTTGTAGGAGCAATACAAGAATCCCAACTTGGATTTTTTCCCGCTGCAGCCCAATGCAATTTTTAACATTCAGAGAATAGAAAGCAATAGGAAGTGAAGGAAAAAATATTATGGCATGAGTTTACCTTACTTTCTGGTTGCATAATATTGGAGGTTGTCCAGTGTTGAGAAGACATTTTTAATTATCACTTAATATTTCATTCTGGGTATATACTGTAGGTCTCCTCACATATTTGCTATTTGCAAAAACTTATAGACTGTATTGCTCAATTAATGAGCAGGCTTATTTTTTTAACCTGAAACGCTTGTTTTTCCAATCCAGGAAACAAAATGTGGTGAACACAATGCTATTATAGTAGAAGTCTCAGGAGAATCTTTTTATACCGGAACATCAACTTTCACTCTTGAAGAAAATGATCCATTGAAATATGGTTTCTTTCTCAAGTAATTGCTTAATAACTCTGATGAAAAAGATGCATCATTGTTTAGTTTTGATTATGATATTGGCCTTCATTTTTTACTTATAATTGATATAAATAATGATAAAGAACATAGTGTAGCCAGAGTTAAACATTTTCACATCTATTATAAAAACCTTTAGTTGGCCAATAGGAACATGATGACAGGATAGTAAGTCATAAATATTTTTCTTGGCATCCGAAAAGCCTTGTAGATGCAGTAGGAAATTAGAATAATTTATTATGATTATTAATAAACTTGTAATAACAAAATGCTGTAAGTAACAATCAACTAGAATTGCATTAGTAGTTAGGTATATAAATACAGCTTACAAAGAAGTTAATCAAAGATTTCAGAGAATAACTTCTCTTTTTGTTGACAATTGAAATGTGGGAATTTTCTTGCTAGACTTGGGGTATATGTGGTGGGAAGGATACCTATTTGAATACAGCATCAATATCAATTACAAAAGGTTACATTTTTTTAAAAAATGAAAGTCTTAAAGGCCTTTACTGAGAATGTAACTCATTAAGTTCACTGTGATTCAGTGCTGAGTAACTGCAAAATTAAAGTTTATTTTCCCCCCATATTGTTTATAAAACAAGTTTTTTTTATCTGATTTTGACCTTTTCTTACGTAGCTGTACAGCTATCCACGTTAAATAGGCAAAACAATCACTTTCTTAAAATTAACTGAGTATATTGTAAAGATTGATGGCCAGCACATGGATTTATTAAGTGAAATGCAAATAAAAAGGTCATGTTGTTACATTTTAAAGTACATACTGCTGTTAACCCACCCACTTATACCTTAAAAATCTGCCAACTCCTGATAGAGCTCTGCCATGCATTACAATGGAAGTAGGGAACCTGCCTTATCCCAAATGTGGCTGAACATCTATTTCCAACATCTCTCAGTGCTGGCCATCCTGGCTGAGTTGCTAGGAAGTTGTAATTCATCTGGCGAGCCAGAATCTCTCTGCCTAAACCAGAGAGTATCAGATTAGGCAAGGATGCTAGGACCACTCCACTGCTATAATGTAGTGGATGAGGAAACCCAACCAAGAAGATTCTAAATGTGATTGGTTTTTCCCCAATGATTTTTTTAAAATGGTCACTGAGAAACTTAACACAGAGACCAGCAGTTTCAGGTCCTGCAAAGTTAAGAAGACTGAAATCCTGTTTTCTCTGCATTTGTTCAGTCACTCCAACAAAAAGTGGGTTGGTACTTCTGTTCCAAAGATCCTTTTTCATGTTCTGAGAAACTGAACTGGGATATGGCAGGAATAAATAATTTTGCCATAATTTTGCTAACTGTTGGGGCCAGCAGAGATGGTGTCACTCACTGACTGTTTGACTGGCGGACTGTAAAACGTTTAAAGGGGCCACTTGCAGCCCTGCCAGGTGGCCGGTCAGACCTCAGGATGAAGTGGGAAAGATGCAAAATGGGGGTGGTTGGGAACTGCAGCGGTGCTTTCCCCCCTGAGCAGCCGTCGGATGGGAATAACATGGTTTCCCGGGGCAACCATCTGCAGAAACGTCAGCGGCCCTGAACGTCTCCAGCTCTGAAGAGGAGCCAGCTAATTCAGCGCACCACACGGCTGGATTCCGTATCGCGCCCGAGTCCGGGCTGGCTGAGCAGCTCGGCAAAGGAATCGGCGAAAGCTAAGCATCCCCAACGCTGCCGCCCGCCGGTTCCACCCCCACCCTCCTCCGCCTCCCCGCAAAAGCAGCCCGTCCGGGAAGGAGCGCACGTCCACGGCTGGAGGAAAAGCAGGCAGCGATCCAAAGCCTCCCCGTGTAGTCCGGGTTGCCGCGAGACGTGCGCAGGGCCGAAGCGTGGACCTCGAGGAAGCAGGGTGCTTTTTCCAGCAGCTGCACCGCCATTCTCGGAGCCGCCTCTTCCCCGGACAGCCGGCTTCTCCGTCCCCAAAATGCGGTGGGAGCCCAGCCTTCCAGAGCTCAACGAGGCCGGAGCCCCCTAGCCGCGGTAGCCGCGCCGAAACCCAACACGCCTCTCGTCCCGGGCGCCTGAGGTGGCCGCTGCTTCCCACCATCCTCCCTCGGCCCTTTCGGGAAGGGGCTCGCCTTGCTCGGGCTGGGAATGCGCCTTCCTGCTCCAGCTGCCCATGGAGGAGGTGGCCGCGCTGAGCAACGTTTCTGCCGCTCCCGGCAATGGAAGCGCGGGGAGCGAGCCGGGGACGGCGCCCTCGGACCTCGTGGAGGCGCGGTGGGGCTGGTCGGGGGCGGCGCTGGTCTCGCAGGGCCTGTTGCTGCTCGCCATCTTCGCGCTTTCTACGCTGGGCAACGGCGCCGTGGTGGTCATCATCGCCCGGCACCGGCAGCTCCGGACAGTCACCAACGCCTTCGTGCTGTCGCTGTCGCTCGCCGAACTGCTGGACGCCCTTCTGTGCCTGCCCTTGGCCTTCGTCAGCCTTCTCAATGGGCGCCCAAACGGGGCCTGGCTTTTTGGGCGCCGCCTCTGCTTGGCCAGTGCCACCCTCCATGCTGGCTTGGGCATCGCTGCTACCCTAACCATGGCCCTGCTCTCCTTTGACCGCTACTGTGCCATTGTCCGCCAGCCCCTGCATAAAATGGGCCGCCGGAGAGCTACACAGCTCCTGGTTGCGGTGTGGTTGGCTGCCCTGGGCTTCTCAGGGCCTTGGTACCTGCTGGCCCAGGAGGAGGAGGAAGAGGAGGACCAGCCTGTCGGGCCAGGCCCCCCTGCTTCCTACCATTGCATGTATGTGTTGCCTTGGGGCTCTTCCCATTTGGGTCCCCCTTATAGTGCAACCTTGATTGTCCTCTGCTACCTGCTGCCCTTTGCCCTCATGTGCTTCTGCCACTACAACATCTGCCGGGCAGTGCGACTGACTGAGAGCAGGGTGCGCCCACTCACCACTTATGGGCACCTCCTGCGTTTCTATGGCGAGATGCGCACGGCCACCACTGTTCTGATTATGATCGTCTCCATCATCTGCTGCTGGGGCCCTTATTGTATATTAGGCTTGGCTGCTGCAACAGGACACTTCTCCTTTTCCCCAGCCATAGACACTGTGGCAAGCTGGATGGCCTGGGCCAATGGTGCCATTAACCCCCTCATCTATGCCACCCGCAACCCTAACATTTCTCTTCTTCTCGGACGCAATCGGGAAGGAGGCTATCGGGCTCAAAAACCCGTGGCTGCCTATTTGGCAGCTGCTCAGGGTCATCGGCTGGAGAGCAAGAACCGGGCAGAACGCTATGCCAGCTATGGGCATGGCAGTGGTGGCAATGTAAGGAATAACCTGACCTGCTCCAGTCCAGGCACTAGTAGAGAAGTGGCTATGTGGGCTTTTAAGAACCCAGCTGTGCTTTTCTGCCGTGATGCACAACCTGGTTCAGCATCTGAAGTGGGCTTGTCACACAAATCGGGCAATGTTGATACTTGCCTTTGAATAGAAATGGCTACATGAATTGGAATTAGTTTGGTAGCAGGACCTATGCTAATCAAATGTATGTTACCTGATGGGGAGAGTAATAGATCTTGGAAATTGGGCATGTATAGCAAAGGGATCAAATTAACTCCTGGTCTTCTGAATCTCACCACTTTTTGCTTTTTAATGGTTTATGGCAATTTGATTTTTGATATGTATGGTCTCCTTGAGAGCAAGAGTTAAAAGCTGTTGGCAACGCATGAAGTAAAATGGGCTGGATCGCAACATTTACTAGGTGATAATTTAACTGCTATATGGCTATATCTATAAGACAAACTGACTTGCACACTAGCCAAGCACATGTTAATCTAGTGTGTTGTGTGAACTAGAAAACTGGTTTAATGTGCCTGGGAAAACATAATCTGGGGGACTAGCACTGAGCTAAAGGATAAATAAAGAATGGCCATTCTAGAGAAACTAGAGATGACTCATTTGCAGAATAACAAAAAAAAAAGGTGAATTACATGGGAAAGATGAGCATTATAAGATTACAGTACTAGACTTGATATGTGAAAGAAAATATTACTCATCATTAAGTCTGCTGTCACAAACACTGTTGAATAAGCCCGTCTGTTGATGATGAAGTAGCATTTTTGCAGTAATGAAATATCACAGAAAAAATGCACTTCTAAATTTTACCCACTTATAATGTGCTTTTTTGACAGTTTATTGCTAATGTACCTTCAAAAATATTTTGTATAGTTGAAAACAAATATAAGACTATCCAGCAAAAATTTGAACCCACTGATTAAGCTTTCAGTGATTTCAATAGGAGACATTTACAGCAAAATTCTATGCCTGTTTCCTCAAAAGCCATATGTGTAATTAATTCTCATTGAAATCAATGGTGCCTGAAAATTGCTTATGTGGATGATCCCATGGTCAAAGTATTTTCCTTGAACTCTTGTACTGACTAATATCAAGTCAGTCAGTTGTAGTCTGGTGTCATCTAAGTCAGATGAATGAATGTTGGACTAACCTCTAAGAGTTCATCCAGGCCTGTAATGCTATGATTTTTAAGAACTCGAATTTCTATTTGCGACAAAAGTACATTCCTGTTTATGACATTTTCGGATTTACTGCACTGTAATGTTTGTCTGGAGCAGACCATGGATTTTTCCACAGAAGCATTTTTTAGCTTAAGTTTTACACAACACAGTATTCATTATATTGAGAACTTCC
Source organism: Grayia smithii (assembly GCA_032468115.1). Taxonomy (NCBI): domain Eukaryota; kingdom Metazoa; phylum Chordata; class Lepidosauria; order Squamata; family Grayiidae; genus Grayia; species Grayia smithii. The sequence goes on along the minus strand of JANHFM010005611.1, from coordinate 80,050 downwards.
GAGTTTCATTGAATGGATGGATATGATTATGAGTATCATTCTTCTAAACCAGGGGTGTCAAACTAGATTTCATTGAGGGCTGCATCAGGGTTGTGTTTAACCTCAGGGGGCCAGGGTGGGTGTGGCCAGGGTGGGCGTGGCCTGCTTGACATCACTCATCTTGGGGGTGCCTGTGGTGGCCTGAGTGCTCTTCCAGCAAAAACAGGCTCCCAAGCTCCATTTCTGACTGTGATGGCCTCCTACAACTCTCTGCCAGCAGTAATGGAGCTTGAGAAAACTGCACGTGGCCCTCGCAAGCTCTGTTTTTGGCTGCGACAGCCTCCTGCAACCCTCCTGCCAGTGAAAATGGAGCACGGGAGGACTGCATGCGGTCTTCCCCAGCTCCATTTTCTCTGGCAGAGGCACTGCAGGGCAGTCCTTCACTATTTCCAGGGTGGCCCAAGGGACCAGATCTAAGCACCCCCCGGGCCTTGAGTTTGACACCCCTGTTCTAAACCTTCTTCATCTTTTACTTTGATTCATATGCACTGTACTTGATGAAGGCTTTAATGGATTTTTCTCTCTGGCTTCCCGATTCTGCCTTCTTAGACCTTCTCTTCTCCACCTCAAGATAACTTTCTCAGGTTCTGCTCTTAGTTCCATCAAAGTCCAACCCAATCTCAAAATACCATTTCATCAGCCATTGATGTGTTTCTTCTGAAGAGTGGCGAGGGGCGGACGGGAAAGAATCAAGGGAGAGAGATGCAGTACAGCTTGTACATTAAAAGTAGTACTCCATAACCTTTCAAAAACAATCGAGTTTTACAACAAAGGAGAGTCAAGGATAAGAACACAAACACACAGCTATATATTTTTGTACCGATGGAAGAAAATGTTTGTAGTTCTGGGATGAACTGTGGGGACCAGACATTTCATCAACCAACTGGGAACGTCATCAGTGCTAAAAAGGATATGGGGTGAGAGGAGGAGGAGGTGGAGGAGGAGGAGAAGGAGAGGGAGAAGGAGAGGGAAAAGAGAAGGACTATGAGGAGAAGAACTCTGGGGTCCTTGATATTCTCTGAGCTTGGTTGTTTTCTTTCAGATGGTTCCTGACCCAACTAGGAAACATCATCAGTGGTAGAAAGATGTGGGGTTTGAGGAGGAGGAGGAGGAGGAGGATGACGACTGGGGGGTCCTTGATGCTCTCTGAGCTTGGTTGTTTCCTTGCAGATGGTTACT
>JANHFM010005611.1:57016-68647 GCA_032468115.1 Grayia smithii | reverse complement strand
GTTAACCTTGTGAGCTGCCCCGAGTCCTACGGGAGAAGGGCAGCATATAAATACAATTATAAATAAATAAATAAATATCAAGGCTTGAATCTTAACTTTGGGGGGGGGGATGTTTCCGGATAATCTTTTAATCTGATGCTGTTATGTGACCTCCTTTTCAATCACCTTCCTCAGATAGGGAAGGTTATATACCAGATGAAAGTTGTTCAGTAAGGTGGGATCCAGTGATAGCTTTTTGAGGAACCAAGCAGTGGTGGGTTGCTCCCGATTCGGGCCAGTTTGTGCAATCTGGTAGTGGTGACGCTGTGACATCACCGAACTGGTTCTCCGCGACCAGGAGCTGGGCCCACCTGCGCGCCCTTACTTATGGTTCTCTGCGCTCCGCACACTCCGCGCATGTGCACAACACTTTTTAAAGGGTTTTTTCCCTGAAAAAAGTTACTGTGCATGCGCGGAGTGCCCGTTCACCACGCGTGCGTGCGAAGCGCATGCATGCGCTGAACGGGCGTTCCATGCATGCTGATCGCACACTAAGTGCATGCATCATCAGAACCGGTAGTAAAGGTGAGTAGAACCCACCCCTGGAACCAAGGTGTCCTTAAGGGGTGAAGCAACCACGTCTCAAAAAAGCACTCGAAGAAGAATTCATCACTGCTACAACCCCACACAAGACAATCCCTGGGCCATTTTTATAAGCCAAGAGGGGCATGGATGAATGATGGAAAAATAGTTCCACAGAATGCCTGAAATGGAGATATAAGGTATATCTTCAGAGGTATATACAAAACAATAATAGTAACCATGTGCAAGATATATGATAATTGAGGCAATTGTGGCATATATCAAAACTTGTTTCTATTATTGAAGGATTGTTAAGCTTAGTTTTGCTGTGGGATTTATTGGGCCACCTTGGATGGCTTAGTAAACCACATTCTGATCCATATTGACCATTCTGATCAATTATCAATATTGATAAGCAATAAGATAACATATTCCTTCTATGTCTGTGGGATGCAGCAGACAAAAAAATAGCTGGTTTATTCCTTGTATTGTCTAATGTCTTATTGTAATAGTAAACACTGGCTTGTCCCAATTTAGTTATCCTTGATATTTTAGGTTTAACCAAAAGTTGCATATACACATTGTATACTGATTCTGAAGGATTCAGTATTGTAAAGGGATCATGCATAATTGAACACAATTATGTGAGGACTCTACAAAGCTCTAAATGCAGTCCAACTTATCCCTTAAGGCCTTCCACCAATCTGCAACTGAATCAATTCTGGTCATCCTCTTTCTGTTTTCTTCTACTTTTCCCAGCATTATAGATTTTCAAGAAAGCTAAATTTTCACATGTCCAAAGTGTGACCATTTAGATAGATAGATTAACAGAGTTGGAAGGGATCTTATAGGTCATCTAGTCCAACCCTCCCCCCCTTAAGCAGGAGACCCTATACCATTTCGACAAATGGCAATCCAAACTTTTCTTGAAAGTCTCAAGTGATGAAGCCCCCACAATTTCCAAAGGCAAACTGTTCCATTGGTTGATTGTTCTCATTGTCTGAAAGTTCCTCATTTCTAGATTGAATCTCTCCTTGGTCAGTTTCCATCCATTATTCCTTGTCTGGCCTTCAGGTGCTTTGGGAAACAGTTTGAACTTGCTCATTAGTGCCTGGAGTGACAGTTGTTCTAGGATCCATTTGGTTTTTATCCAAGATGTTCTCGGGAGTCTTCTCCAACACCAAAGTTCAAAAGTGTCAATATTCTTCAGCAATACGCTGCTGCTTCAAAATCCAACTTTTGCTCCCATACCACAGGGAATACCATTCCTACACAATTCTGTTCTAGACACATCACAGCATCTGAATATCTTTTCCAAAGCATCTGCTCTATCAGATGCTAATCTGTGTTGTAATTCTTTATTTATTTATTTATTTATTTATTTATTTATTTATTTATTTAATGACATTTATATGCCGCCCATCTCCCGAGGGACTCTATTGCTAGTTCCTTTATTGTTCGTGACTGATTCTAAAAAGGAGTAGGTATTCACTTTAATATTTTGCCAATTTGAAGTATAGTTGCTTATACTATAATTAGTATATATTAGTTTGACCTTATGTTTAATTGTAGCTGCGTTTTTCATGGTATTCCTTGACTTTCATTTCTTGAAGATCAGCTGCATTTTCAGTTGTTGGGGTATTGTCATTAACATAGGACCAGGTTATTTGGCTGTGGAAGAACATCTTTGTACTGTGATGTATTAAGCAAAAAATCAGATTTTTATTAGTTTAGTTTAGTTTAATGGTGCACAAAAGATCAGCATTAGATAATTAATTCTAGGGTGAGATAAAGGTAGCATTTTTTGTTCAGGGGCACATTAGAAAGTCGGTGGCATTCAGGGTCTGAAGTAAACTACAAATTTGAAAAGGCCATATGAAGGAAATGAATGGCAAAATTAAACCCTGTGGCTTCCTTGGTCTTAGGTTGGAATAAGTGGGGAAACACTGCCCCTTAAAGAGCGGAGAACAATTTAAGGCTGTTTTGCTTTTAGGCTAGGAAGGCAAGGTCAGGGGGAATACCATATTGCCATGGCCCAGCTGTGGGAAGGTGCAACATGGAAACGCCCTTTTAGCTTGACTGTGATCAAACGGAGCTTCTTGCTTCGAGAGATCAAATCTCGTTAAAGCAAAGAGAAGAGAGGCAAAGCAAAACGGGAGGGCAAAAAGTTTCTTCAAGGAAATTCTAGGAAACGCCTGTTGCTTTATCTGTGCCCACCCAGTCATCTTCGAGCACCCGCCACTCCCGCCCCATCGGCAGCCTGTATTCTCCGCTCGGTGTTAACTTCCTCTCTGGGAGCAGCGAGCCGAGCGGTCGGGCGTGGAAAGGAGCGCTCCGTCGCTGGGGCAATAGCTAGTCGCGGCCGAGCGCGCGCTCTCCACCCTTTGCCCATCGGCTTCGCCTCGGTTGCGCGGGTATTCCCTAGCGCGTGAACCTCTGGAAGTTGGTGCCGCAGCAAAATCCGGCAAGGTAGGCTTTGGAAGAAGAGCCGCTAGAGTTCGTGCCAGCAAAAAACCCTCCCAAAAAAACCCTAGGTCTGCTTCGGCTTTCCTTCTCTCGTGGCGGGCAATGTTTGTCATAAGTGCCCCGTTACACCGAATAGAAGGAAGCGGAGAAAAGAATGCCTGTTTTGTTTGTAAAATTCTGTTCCCTTTCTTTTCCTGGCTGGGGGAAGCGGGGGTGCGTGGGGGAGAGAGGACCCATTAAATGCAAAATGTATTTCTGTACACGAAAAACCTTACCTTCACTATGGCAATTTGTAATGTTCATTTTCGGGAATTCAGCCCAAGTTTGAACTAAAAGTAGAACTTGGCTCAGGAATTACTTGGTCAGTTTTGGAATGATTAAACAGCAGCCGCAGCGCCACGCTCGTTCCGGTTGCCGAGACGAAGTAAAGATGGAGTAACTAGGTTTGGATTTTGTGGAAGGGCTAGCGCAGTAAACTCCTGGTTTTGTTCATTTTAAACATTAGCTTTTTGCATCTATTCCAGTTTAGTAAATCTAGGAATTTTTCTAAATTTAGCAAATACGATAATCCCTCAGACCTCCATTTTATACACTTTTTTTTCCAAATACTCCAGTATTTCTTCCTTGCCCCACACCTTTATGCTATCTATATAAACATTCATCCTGATGTTCCTATACCCCTCCTTTTAATATAGTGTATTGAAGTTACTCCTGATAGTAACTGCAATACACTATATTAGGTAGGATTACTGTATTGGAATTAATTGAAAATGCAGTGTGAAAGGTTTGATATGATCTCTGAAGATATTTTGATGGAAGGCATTCAAGAAGGAGATTATGCAGCTCCTGAACATGTACAGAGCACCTTTCCTTCACATCAAGGAAAGTTTTTTTAAAAAATAATCTTCCGTTTTAAGGAATGTGGCTTCCAAGTGGGTCAGTTCCCACAATTCTTATTTATTAAGCTCTGTCTAAGGATCTTAGAAGATAGTGGGTGTGAAAATGGGGGAGGGAAGAAGTGTGAGGCATGGCAGTTTCTTCACAAGCTCTCTTCTGGTGTTGATTTCTGATACCTATTTACTCACTTCTCTATATGGTGGTTTTGTTAATTCTGCAAAACTTCCTGCCACAAAAAGTATACACAAGGTTATGTTGGCTGAACAGCAACTCTTGCAACACAGAGGAATTGCAGCATGAACTTTATAGTCACTGAGTCTTTTAAAGTTACAGCAAAATAATTGTGATTCTGATTTTTTTTCATTTAAGAATAGTTTGTAATGTATTATAACTTTGTATTTAATGATGTTTCTATTCCATTGCAAAAGACTCTGAACTTATCTGACTAGGAGGAAGAGCAATATAGAAATAAAATCTCTTTCTCTTTCCCCTGTAACTGCATGTAAAAGAAAACAGGTGCAAGTCACAAAATATAGCTGGGGATAAGTGAAACTAAGTCTTTCAACCTCTTCAGTTGAATATTACTTTTGAAACATACATATACACATGCATACATTTATACTAGCCAAACTCTACTGTGGTAAACATTTTAATGAATCATATATTTTATCTTCTGTTAAAAACATTTGCATTTGCAGTTTCGTACAAACTTGAAGCACAGATTTTATTGGTTTCAAGGTAGACCAGATAGGAAATATAACCAGATAAGCTAATTGTAAAGCTAATCTGCCATCTTTAACTACCTGATAAATTTGGGGAGTTCCTTTCTCTGCCCATTAGGCAGCTATGGGCTCCCCCTCTCCACTCTTTCACCCATCTTCCAATATCATTCCTGCCTACCATTATGCTCCCAAACCCTAAAATACAGCTAGGTAAGCCTCAGTAAGAGGACAGCTCTCTCTGAGATTGGCAGCTAAATAGGTCTGGGCCTAGTTATGAATTTGTATGGGTGACTTCCAGGATAGATTGAGAAATCAAAAATCTCCCAGCAGAAGCAGTGGCAAACTATTTCTGCAACATCATCAAGAAAACTATGGAGACGTCAGACACAGCTTGTCCTTACACTCTAGTAAATACATTACAGAATCTACATTGCGTATTTCTAGTTAGCCAGTTAATATTATCCTAGAATAAAAAAAGGAATTAGGTTTTTTTAAAAGTACATATTAACAGGCTGTGTTGCATATTTCCAAGTTAGTCAACTAATATCTTGGAAGAGAAAGGAAGAAGTTAGATTTCATTTCCGTTCCCTGATTAACTGCTGTAACATCAAGGGCCTTTTGGAGCTGAGCAACTCTCAGATAGGGAGAGCATGCTAAAATATATCTAGACACATGCAGCAATTTCACAATGCTAACTTTAGCACAAAAAGGAGTTTATCCAGAAAAAAATATTTTCATTCTGAACTTTTTATGAACCCACATAAGTAGAATTCTTGAATTTAGGCAGCTTTATAATGGCTGTTAAAGCCCAGCTTGATCTGTTAGGGCAGGGGTATCAAGCTCGTTTTCTGAGGACTGCATCAGGGTTGTGTTTAACCTCGGAGGGGGGGCAGGGTGTGTGTGGCCAGCTCGACATCTCTTGTGTTGGCGCCTGTGATGGCCCGAGTGCTCTGCCAGCAAAAATGGGCTCCCGAGCTCTGTTTTCAGCTGCCACGGCTTCTGCAACCCTGAAAACGGAGCTTGGGAGGGCTGCATGCGGCCTTCCCAAGCTCTGTTTTCACTGGCAGAAGTACTATGGGATGATCTTTTGCTGTTTCCTGGGTGGCCTCACGAGCCATATCTTAAGTACCTTCTGGGCCAAATCCAGCCCCCAGACCTTGAGTTTGATATTTATTATTTATTTTATTTATTGTTAGGATTTATATGCTGCCCTTCTCTGGAAGAATTTGGGGCGGCTCACAGAAGTTAAAATAACAATAAACAATCATTAATTTAAATTTTAAAATAACAATTTAAAATCAATTTAAAAACAATTTAAAACGTTAAAAACCCACATCAGGTCGGCCAAATTGTTGGAATAGCCACATCTTCAGGTCGCGGCGGAAGGAGCGGAGGTCGGACGCCATCTGGAGCTCAGTGGGCAACCCATTCCAGAGGGTCGGTGCGCCCACAGAGAATGCCCTCGCTCTGGGGGCCGCCAGTCAAAATGTTGGCCGACGGAACCCTGAGGAGGGCAGCCCTATGTGAGCGCACGGGACGGTGGGAGGAAGGCAAAAGGTGGTCCTGCAAGTACTCTGGGCCTATGCCATGTAGGGCTTTATAGGTAAGTACCAGCACCTTGAAGCGGATCCGGAGGACCACCGGTAACCAGTGCAGCTTGTGCAGGAGAGGTGTCACACGGGAGTAACGGGGAGCTCCTGTAACAACCCGCGCAGCTGCGTTCTGGATCAGCTGAAGCCTCCGGGTGCACCTCAAGGGCAGCCCCATGTAGAGGGCATTGCAGAAGTCTAACTGAGAAGTAACAAGGGCATGAGTAACTGTGCAGAGGGCATCCCGGTCTAGGAAAGGGCTCAACTGGTGCACCTGGTCTACCTGTGCGAAGGGCCCCTCTGGTCACGGCCGTCAGATGGTCTTCTAAAGACAGCCGCAAATCCAGGAGGACACCCAGACTGTGAGCCCTTTCTGAGGGAGCGAGTACCTCCCCCCCCCCCATCGAACGCAATTATTATTATTATTCATTATTCTGTGAACTTCTGCTTTTCCGTATAGAATTTTGGCTTTTCTGTTTCATCCATCAGTCCATTATTCAGTAGCGTGCTAATAAATGTATAATAACAACCAGATCTCCCAGATCCACTGCACTGTGCTGCTAGTTCCCAAACTGCTGGCTACTTTGCTAGGTGTTGTAGTTCAGCTCTGCTCTCAACTGGAGCTCATAACACTCTTGAAAATTTAACAATTGGTTCTAGCATGCTGGTATGAGCAGCCTCCAGCACACCAGTCCATCATTCTAAAGCCAGTCTTCTGTGAGTTTTTCAAACAAAATCATTCAAGTATTTTTTTAAAGAATACTTCTACCCCTTTAAAAGCTCTTATAGTTCAATCCTAGAAGACAAATCCTGCTTCTACTCATGTCCTCTACGCCATGCAATTTTCTTCTTCTATAGCAGCCACCCAAATATTTCAGGCACTCTCTGTGTCCATCAAAGGATTGCCTATCTGTGTCTACATCTTTATACGTGTCTTATACATGACCCATTCCATGCTACTGAAGTTCTGGTGTCCTGATACAGTTAGACCTTCAAATAATCCTTCCTATCTCCTCAACTTTCCTCCTCAATCTAACCGAGGAATATAGCTCCCTGCAACATAAGTTTTTACTTTCTTTATTATTGATAATATTATCAATATTATTGATAATAATTGATACTGTTGCTCAACAGTACTAGTGCAGGGTTAGAATGGCATATTAACTCATCTTTATTTTCGCAAACATTCGTAACATAAAACTGGTATACTTTAAGAGGAACTACTGAACTCAACTCAATTCCCTTCAGCCCAATTTCTGGAGGCAACTCGCCTAATCTACCATATACACATTACCCTTTTTCCAAATGTCCAAACATTTCTGAGATGGGGGAGGCATATATGTGTGAAGGCCACTCTGGAACTAAGGTTTGCAGTTGGCTTTGCTGATTAAAGTTGATTGAAAGCAGCTGTAGACCTGACTGCCACATGGGCTTCCAAACATTTCAAAACTATCTCTGTGCTGTTAGGACAATGAAGGCCAAACTTTTTTTTTTTTTTTTAAATCACTCATGATGAAAGCAAGTAAGCAAAAAGGCTACTGAGGTCATTAACAGAGCTATAAAGCTGTAATAATAAGTAACAAGATGCAGGAGAGGGAAGAGAAGCCATTTTCTTAGACAAGAGATAAAAACAGCTTCACCTATTTCCCGCTCACTCCCTCCAAGAATGAATGCTAACACATGCTCAGATGCCCACCCACACGGCCTGTCTTGAAATGAAAATAGGGAACGATTAATTGGATAAGCAACACTTACTGTCTCCACAGCCTTGAGCCCACTCCTCAAGTTGCCAATGTCCTTCTCCAGTTCAGTCATGCTGCCAGAAATAAAGGAAAGGCATGAAATTTTCAAGCTACTCCTAGCAAACTTTTATAATGTAAACTCTGACATCATTGGTAGGTTGCTCCCGGTTTGGCCCGGTTCGCGCGAGCCGGTAGCAGTGATGGTGTGACGTCACCGAACCGGTTCTCCGCAGCCGGGAGCTGGGCCTACCTGCCCGCCTGTACTTACATTTCTCCTTTATTTCTCCTTTAGTTTAGCACAGCTGAGGCATGGCAATCCACTAAAAAGCGCCCATCAGCGGGACTAAACTACTCTGCGCATGTGCAGAGTGCTTGTTTCGAGCTCTATGCCAGGAGAGTAGTTAGTGCGCATACGCGGAGTGCGTGTTCGGCGCACATGCGAGCTTCACTCACATGCGCGCACCGATCACGCGCAAAGTGCATGCATGAAAAGAACCAGTAGTAAAGATAAGTAGAACCCACTCCTGTCTGACACCCTCTGTACTTCTCTGACTGGAGGGGGAAAAAAAGACTCTTATTTTTAGATTAGCATCTTATCTGTAGCAATTTAGTTAGCCCTGGCACATATGGATGAAGACGCCCTTGAGGTTAAAACTGGCATGATTCATTCACTGATGTAAAATACAAACTCCCTTCTGAAAGTAAAGTACTCAAAAAGGTTGGGGCAATTCCTACTCTGCATTTTTTAAATGTGTTCTAAAGTCAGTCCCAAGCAGCCTTTCTGTGAATTGACCCAATCTGAAAAACAACTTTTTTTTCCCTACTTACTCCTTTCAAACCTGAGAACATTTTTTGCTATACATAAGTTCATACAAAGAAATTAGTGCTAATAACAGTTTCCTAAATACATACTTACTTTACTTTGGCGGCTCCAGGGACGTGTTTTAATTCTTCATGTAAGCTGAATACTTTGGGATATTTTTTTTCTATGATTGTGATGAGATAGTGCAACAAGGTGATGTTCCTGGGATAAAGACAGGCAAAGATTAAAAACAAGAACAGTAACATGAACCATTACTTTTCAACAAAGAGAAAGTAAGTGACATTTAATTCACCCGAAGGAAAATAGCTACACCAGAGGTCTTCAAATTTAGCAACTTTAAGACTTGTGGACTTGAACTCCCAGAATTTTCCAGTTAGCTATGCTGGCTGGAGAATTCTGGGAGTTGAAGTCCACAAGTCTTAAAGCTGCCACGTTTGAAGACCTCTGAGCACACCTTTCCAGAGGTCAGGTGAAGAGTTCAATACTGTGATGACACACAATGATCAACCAGGTCCAATTTGGACTACAAAATACTTGCTTCTCAATAGTGTGTATTTGAGATATTCTATCTGTGATTCAGAGGGCAGCACACAGTTGTTAAAAATTGTAATTAATGATAGCTCTGTCCTTCATGAATTTTTCTAATTCTTTTTTAAAACTAACAAGACTGGTGGCCAATGCTACATTCAGTGGCAAGAGAATTTGACTACATCAATTTCTACAGACATTCAAAACATGGGTTCAAACATCATAGGGCACAGAAGCATTTATGCTTCAGCTCTTTCTAGTTCTTTCTAAGCAAAAAGCTGCCTTTCTCACACAATTCTTTGCCTCTCATGAATGATAAAAATGTCTCCATCCATATAGTATTAGGGTTCTCATCTAGCTGTCCTCATTAAGCTTCTTTAGTCCCTACTGGGGAGGGAGGAACAGGAAGTTCTACTGCATGGTCACTATAATATCTGTATAACTTGATTTCTTATGTTGTTGTGAATTTTTACTGTTATCTGAGGTTCATTCTGTTTTGTTAAGACAAGTTAAGATAATGTTATCCAACATAAAATTGTCCATCCTGGATTCTCTATGTCAGGGCTGTCAAACTCACAGCCTGGGTGGGTCACGCGCTGACCATGCCCAGTTTAGGAATGGGGAAAAAAGTCATGATATGTCACGTGAGGCCGTGACGACACAAGTTTGACACCCCTGCGTTAAGTGGCTGAGTGCCAGAGCTAAGAGGTTGTTAGTACTTCTTTGGGGGAGGGATTATTCTGGCTGCTTTAAAGGAGCCCTTGCGCTCCCGCTTATGAGGAGACTTTTTAAAAATCCAGCTTTATTACATAATAATAATCTTCTCTCCAATCTTTTCCTTTTTGGGGGAAAGTTCTTGACAATGTAATACAGCTTCAGTTGCAGATTGCTCTAGGAGAAGCAGATTATGTAGATCAGGGGTGTCAAACTTGATTTCATTGAGGGCCGCATCAGTGTTGTGTTTGACCTCTGGGGACTGGGGTGGGCATGCCCAGGTTGACGTTATTGTCGGGGGTACCTGTGGTAGCCCGAGCACTCTGCCAGCGAAAACGGGGTCCCAAGCTCTGTTTTCGGCTGCCATGGCCTCCTGCAACCTTCTGTCAGTGAAAACGGAGCTCGGGAGGGCTGGCAGAAGTTTGCAGGAGGCCATGGCAGCCAAAAACGGAGCTCGGAACCCTATTGTCACTGGCAGAAGCACCGTGGGCTGGCTGTTTCCAGGATGCCCCCATGGACCAGATCTAAGTACCCCGAGGGCTGGATCTGGCCTCCAGGCCTTGAGTTTGACACCCCTATCTAAATTCTTTAAAGACAGAGTTCAAAAGGAAGCTAGTCTGCCAATACCCCCTCCTTCCCCCCCAAAATAAGCACATGCTTGAAGCTGCTTACTTGTCAATGCTGGATTTGGTATCTGCAATCTTGTTCAGGCTAGAAATTTTAAAGCCGTAAGCATTCCCTCTCTGGCCCTTGTTCATGTAGTTGCCAAAAGCCAAAACCACTTCAAGCAGCTGCTTCAGGCTTTTGCTCTGGAATACTTGGATGGAAGCAGTTCGAATTGCTAGAAAGGGCAAGTGGAAGAAGATCTGGTCAGACAATATGATGTTGACTAGACAGCATTGATATGTGTTTAATGGAATGATTTACAAAGCAGCTGGAATTTCACAAACAGGAAGGAAGTTACCCAAGAAATGATCACAGAGTTGGCAAAAAAGGAAAAAAATAACAATAAAAGAAAGATGAAAATTACAGGTGTCATTCCAATCAGTGACGGGTTGCTCCTGGTTCGCCCCAGTTCAGGCCAACCAGTAGTGGTGGTAGCAGGAGGCTCCTCCCACCTGCCCAGACATTACCAAAAATGCTCTGCGCATGTGCAGAAGCAAGCGCCCACACCTGCACGCTACCAATAGTGAACAGGTAGTGCTGGGATTTGAAACCCACTACTGATTCAAATGACTTCTTACAAAACAACCAAGTTAGAAAAGAAAGTGAAACGAGATAGGTTTGCTAATGAAAATGACGGTTAATTTTTTTTTTTGACACATGTTTTTATATCCTGGAACAGAGTAACAGAGTTGGAAGGGATCTTGGAGATCTTCTAGTCCAACCCCCTGCTCAAGAAGGAACCCTATACCATTTTAGACAAATGGTTGTCCAATCACTTCTTTTTACTCCAGTGTTGGAGCACCCACAATTTTGAGAGGCAAGTTGTTCCACTGATTGATTGTTCTAACTGTCAGGAAATTTCTCCTTAGTTCTAGGTTGCTTCTCTCCTTGATTAGTTCCCACCCATTGCTTCTTGTCCTGCC